>JAFVLL020005528.1:0-18737 GCA_021397915.2 Tor tambroides | reverse complement strand
CATGACTCACTCAGCCTGAAGGACAGACGCAGGTAATCGCACGCGATCAGTCGATCTCTCTCTCATTCGCTGCCTGTTTAGGCTTAAGTGCAAATTTACTGAGCCTCTGTACAAATCAGCATGGTACACATTATGTTATCATTACTAACCTATTTAATATTCAGTACACATGCACAAAGTGTAAAACGAGAAGGGCATAACCTTACGAAAAAAGAAAACACAAATATCGCGGTTGCTGCTGTTGTTGCATTCCTCTGCGGTTATGCTCGCCAATAGCGCGGTATTGCGACATTGCGGTTATCGCGACAGCCCTAACTCTTGCAGCAGGAAGATTGGGTCATACTGTTGGAGACATAAAGACGTCGCTGTCGGCTGCTTCAGAGTTCCTGCTGCCTGTGCAAATGCAACCAGGAAAACGGCCCGAGGGGGAAATTGATTCTCTATGGAACCACCACGCTGGCTAGTTCCTAGAACTACACGGTGCAAAAGCCCCTTATAATGTATGATGATGCATACACTCAGAGTTTGCCCAACACAGTGAAGCATGTCTGTGGGGTTGGAGTTAAACTCTGGAAAGTTGCCCACAAGGAGCAGGATTGAACATCCAAAATGTTCAAAAACAAATAAAACGAGATAAAGAAACACTTAATGCTGTAATCTAACTCTTGCATCCTAAATAAATTAAACATGTAAGGAGTCTCATTTTGACATTGTGCACCTACTGTATTATATAGTTACCCTTTAGGCAGCACATACCTTGTGTGTTCCTCTCGTTGTTCTTGTAGTTGTGTGCTTAGGGCTCTCTATCTTGATTGTGGTTTTATCTTTTGAAACAAAAGAAAGAGTGGAAAACAAATAGTATTCAATTATCTGATGTGGTAATTACTGTGCTTGATTCACTATGGTACATTTCTTTTTGGAGTCAAAAATAAATACAATATAAAATAGAAATTTGCACTGCATTCTCTAGTGGACACTATGGGGAACCAAATGCCTACTCCACCATGCCAAAGAGGATGCCTGCCTAACTGGGGTGAACCATGGTTCCCTAAGAGGGAACGAGATGCTGCATCCTCTAGCGGATACTGTGGGGGAATGCTGCCAGTATGACTGGTGTCTGAAGCACATGTGAAAAAACTTCAATCTTATTGGTCCACGTGGCCTGTGACATCATAGCCCACCTACACAAAATAGTATGCAGTTTACCAGAGGTTCTAACAAAATGTTAATTGCTGCAGTCTGTTCCGGTCAGTCTCACGAATGCATCATACCTGGCACATCCACTCTCTCTTAACCCAGAAATTGCCACACACTGGATGATTTTCGGCTGTCCCAGACTAAAGATTGGCATCGTGAAACAATTGTGGCAATTTCTGTGATCGTGGCTCCTAATCCGCTGTCCTATGTCTACAGTGAGAGATCACAGAAATCGCCACGATTGTTTCACGATGCCAATCTTTCATCTGGGACAGCCGAAAATCATGCAGTGTCTCAGGCTTTAGAAGTTGAAGGCATTCCAGCCAAGTGTTCACACATCCCACATCCTATGAGAACAGGGACAGTGCAAATGTTAGCTTTCACACTAAGCGCATTCAATTTCTTTGAAAACTGAACGAGCACACTCCTCACTCATGCACAAAACGCATCAATCATGCATGTCCTCAAACAGAGTCTAACTGAAGTGTTTTGCAGAGTGTTTCCTAATAACATCATCCTTCACATGTACACAAACGAACAGATCCTGAAGACAAAAGAAGTTGATGTTCTGTATTGGAGGCACCCTCTTATACTTTCGGGTGCTCTGCTAATGTTGTCATGGGGTGTCACTGGATTCTTTTCACATGTGCTTCAGACATGAGTCACACTGATGGCATTTATCATAGTGTCCACTAGAGGACCCAGTGCGAGTTCTCAATAAAAGGGAACTGCACCTAGTGGTTTTTAGTAGCTAGACAGTAGTGAGAGTTAAACAGTCCAGCGTGAAAAAGTGAAGCTACTTCCACAACTAAGTAGTGGAGTAGTGTCACAATACTCTACATGACTATTTCTGTTTTGAATCTGCGGCAATGCCTGACTGGCAAATGAGTCTGAAAACTGTGAACATATCCAGTTTATCTTTACATGTAAACATTTGGCAGACATCTCTATCCAAAGGGACTTATACTGCACTTAATCTACAGTATGTAATTTATCAGTTCACGCATTCTCTTGGAACTGACCACATGACCTTGGGTTTCTGGTTTGAATCTCTCATATAACTGCTCTGCTGAAACAAGGCAAATATTGCCATATACAGAGGCTGCTTCTGAGGTCTTCACTTGGTTCAAAACTCACCTCACCAGGGCAATTATAGTCAACTATCCAGATCCACATACTGTGCCTATAGAAAATCATTATACCCCTTTTAAATAGTTACTTTTTTTGTAATACAGCCTGTAATCAAACCCCATTCCAAATAACTTTTTCAGCATTATTTACAATTTTGGTCTTACAACATCAAACCAATGAAAGAAAAAACACAACAGTTCTGCAAATTAATAACAATAGTAATAATAATAATAATAATAAACAACAACAAAAAACTAGAACAACAGGGTTGGAAAAGTCATCAGCCCCTTGGTTTAATACTTCGTAGAGCCACCTTTTGCTTTAAATACACCCATCAGTCTTTTTGGATATGCCTGTACTAGCTTTGCACACCTTGATTGGGGAATATTTGCCTATTCTGTCTTGCAGAACTGCTCAAGTTCAGTCAAATACTGTAGTGAGGGGCAATGGAATGCTCTCTTCAAATCCATCCACAGATTTTCGATTGGATTTAAGTCAGGGCTTTGCCCACTCAAGGACATTCACCTTCTTATCCTTAAGCCATTTCATTGTTTTGGCAGTATGTTTAGGGTCATTGTCGTGTTGGAAGGTGAATGACCTGACAATCTTCAGATATCTAGCAGAGGGAGGCAGGGTTTTTTTTTTGGGTGGTGTGCTGTTATTGCTTTTCGCCAAACATAGCGCTTGGAGTTCAGTCCAAAAAGGTCAATTTTGGTCTCATCAGACCATAGCACCTTTTGCCAGAAGGTATCAGACTCTTCCAAATTTGTTTTTGCATAGCGCAAACGAGAAAGGCTTTTTTCGTGCCACCCTGCCATACAGGGCAACTTTGTGTAAAGCTTGCAGATAGTTTTCACATGCACAGACTGACCAGACCCAGCCGTAAAGCCTTGTAAAACTTTCAAAGTTGCCTTTGGCCTCCTGGTAGCTGTCCTCCTGGCTGTGTCATCCACTTTGGACAGACGGCCTGATCTAAGCAATGTGCTGGTGATGCCGTACGCTTTCCACTTCATAATGATGCTCTGAACAGTTTTTGTAGCCTTCTCCTAACTTGTGTCTTTCTACAACTTTATCCCAGAGGTCTTTTGAAAGCGCTTTCCCAACCATGGTGAATTCTTTGCCGTACCATGCACTACTAACAGTGGAATCTTCAAGAAACAGCTTGTTTTATTTTGAAGTAATCAACAACAATACTATTGATGTCAGGTGGGGCAGTAAGCCTGGGGTTTAATCTGAAAGTTGATTGCTTGCACCTGAGCAAGTTTATAATGGTATACTCTAAGGGGCTGATCACTTTATCAAACCAGGCATTTCACTGATTCATTTTTAATAATCCTCCAGAATTTTTTACATGATATTTTTACTTAAAAGATGAGGGTTATAATGTGTACATGCAGCTCAAAAAGGTTAAACTTATTTTATTTTCCAGGGTGTAATGTGATAAAAGGTAGAAGTTTTCACAGGGTTTGATGACTTTCTATAGGCACTGTATGTCTTTTGTTAATTAAGTGAATGATTCATCATCGGTGCTGTTTTTGTTTGTAATGGCACATCAGCTATATTGGCATATAAGTTATATTTAAATGATAATATTAAGAGTAAAATAGGGCCTACATAGAAACACACAAATACACTAAACAGGTGAAATATCAGGAAACATACTGATTTCTTACCAATTTCATCTTTATTCTTTTGGAAGATGTTTTGCCTTTTTAACACTGTGTTGTAAATGTCAGCAGTGTAGCGCTGCTGTTGATTCTCCTTAAACAGTTGCTCAATCTTGTTCATCAATTCACTCATCTCTGATTGGTTGGTCATCATCTTGTTGCAGGTCTGATGTCTTCCTCCACATTTCTCCAGCAACTGCTCCAGAACATTTTTGCTCTCTAGATCATTTATTATAGTATCACACTCTTCTTCTGTCTCATAGGTGAAGAGAATCATCACAAACTGAAGAACTTTGTCACCAAACACACTCTGAAGCCATTCAAAACCCATCTTATCAGCATCTGTTAACTGGCCCAGTTGCACAACAAAGATGAAGGCATGGATCTCGTATTCATTCAATAGTTGATCGATGAGGTGATGCACAGAGTCAGTTTCATGTAAATTAGTCATGTTTATTACTGACACGTGATGTTCTGCTATCTTCCTCTGTGCAGGAACAATTCTGGATGTTTTTACAGTTTTAAAGGGTTTTTCTTCCCCAAATAGAATGTTTTCAGGTTCAAACTGGACAAATGCAGAGTTTCCAAAGAGTGCAACAGTCAGTGGTGACTCTGCATGGCCTAAAGTAAACAAATGATTTTAAACTCCTCAGTAAATATCAAGGATGCACATCTATGAAGGGTGTGATTTTTTTCAGTATCTTTTTGTATTGTACCCATTTTTATTATAAAGTACATCGAATATTTTAAAACTCACCAATGAGATGACCCACAGAGTCAGTTTCATGTAAACCAGTCATTTTTATCGCTGACGTGTGACATTCTGCTATCTCCCTCTGTACAGGAACGATCCTGGATGTTTCTACACTTTTAGAAGGCTTTTCTTCACCAAGTGGATTTTTTTCAGGTTCAATTTGGATGGATGCAACAGTCGGCGGTGACTCTGTATGGCCTAAAGTAAATAAATGTTTTTGAACTCCACAGTAAAAGATCACAAGGATGCACAACTATGAAGTGTGTGATTGTTGCTTTCAATATATTTTTGTATTTTACCTAAACTTATTAGAAACTATATCAAATATTTTAATACTCACCTACTTCTGTAACCTGTTGTTCCATGGAATTCTCTGAACCTTCTAAACTTGCAGATTCATCACAAACCAGATAGCGTCTACTGTTCATTTGTGAAAAATTCTCTATTTTCTCTCTAAGATCAGCAGAAGAGCTGTTTTTCTTAAGTTGGTAATGTCTGTTAGAACATTTTTTTATAATTTCCTTTATAACGTCATTGACTTTAGTCGGCTTACTGTCTGGTTCTTGTGTGATGAGCACCATGGTGTGTTCATAAACCATGTCAGAGAAAGAGTGCAGCACCTTCTCTATATGCTCTTGATCTTCTCTTGAACACTGATCATTTTTGAGGACCAGAATGATCACATGAGGTCCTGGATCAGATTGATACAGACACTCATTCACTGCCACTGTGATCTGATGATCTGAGAGATGCGGCTGGAGCAGGTGAGGAACATTGATGACTGTCTTGTGCATTCTTCTTTCTCTCTGCACTTGATCTTGAGGAGCTTCACTGTTAAACATTGCTCTACCTAATATGAAGTTTCCCACTCTGCAGTTTTCTGACAAACTCTTGCCCAGCAAAACAATCCTCAAATCACCCACTGAAGCACACACTGTAATGAAAAAAAAAAAAACAGTACAGGAAAATTAAGTCTACAAACTGTTCAGAGTTTCAGAATCAGAACAAACTGTATTTACCAAGTGTGTGCGAACAACAAATTCCAAAGCTTCATTTAAAAACTTACTAATGAGAGGTCTTTCCTTGCTTTGGCTTCTTCTGTGAGAAGTCTACACAACTGCTGTTGAAGAGCAAAAGCATTACAACAAAGCTTTGAACAGACTGAAACTGTTGTATACTGCACTGTATACAAAAGTGCAAAATTTAAACAGTAATGCTAAATGTATTGTGTAGGGAAATAATAAAAAAAATAAAAAAAAATAAAAAAAGAGCATATTCCAATTACAAGTACTATTTTATGGATTATATGCAGGGCTTCAATTTAGCTTTTTCACTCACCTGCCAATTTGGCTACTAAATTTTTAAGTTACCAGCCATTCATAACATCTACTAGCCAAAAAATGAGAAGAAAAGAGATGAAAAAAAATTAGATGAAAAGAGCGCCTGGCTGAGATGAGCGATGTCGACAAAGTGAGCTTTCTCGACGCTACTGTCTCCCAGGCTGGACTGTTCGGCGACACTGTCGAGGACTGTGCCCAGCAGTTCTTGGCAGCACAGAAGCTGACTGAGGCCATCCAACACATCTTGCCCCGGCGTGATGCACCATCTGCCACTGCTCCACCACGGGCCAGCCCCCAGTCTGCTTGTCGGGGGCTGACAAGCGGCCCTGACATGGGCAACCCGGAGATATGGGAAGCTGCTCTTTCTCAGGAGATGGTGAGGACAGACGGCGCCTTCCCCTGGAGGAGGGCCAGGTGGAGAATACTTTTATTCTGTTCCGCTGCTGACTCAAGGGCCAGCGGTAACCACATTGTCAAAGAAAGTGCAATTTCCTTTTCCTCTGGGTTCTCAGGCTCGTGGGGTGGCTGTGCAACGCACTCCCTCCTCACTCTCGCCTGCAACGCCCCCTCTTGCCAGCGGCCAAGAGACTGCAGTTGGGAGACACAATGCCTCTCCACGCATCTCTGGATAGTCCCCCCTGGGACTTGGGGAGTTCTGCGAGGATGGGTCAGAACGCGATGCCTTCTGCACCATCCAGCTCTACTCCCATCCGCTGCACCACCGCTGGTGCGTCGATTATCCCTTTGGTGCCACTTGTGTCTGGAGGCATGGCTCGCACTGCCCAGCCCGTCCCGCTGGCCCATTTGCACAATTCGATTCGGCTATGCAATTCAGTTCGCCAGGCGACCTCCCCCCCTCCCCCGTGTCTTTGCAAAAGTCATGGAGGGCGCACTTGCCCTGTTACAGGAAGTGGTCATCTGGATCCTTAACTATCTTGAGCATGGCCTGCGTGCGAGGACAGTTGTGCAATCACAGGGACCTGGTGCTCCGGCACCTCAGCCACTTGGGGCTTCGTGTCAACTGGGAAAAGAGCAAGCTCTCCCCTGTGCAGAGAAACTCTTTTCTCAGTATGGAGTTAGACTCGGTGAGCGTGGTGGCTCATCTCACCAACGAGCGTGCCCAGTCCGTGTTGAACTGCCTGAGTTCCTTCAGAGGCAGGACGGTGGTACCACTGAAACACTTTCAGAGGCTCCTGGGGCATATGGCATCCACAGCTGCAGTCACACCGCTCGGATTGCTTCATATCAGACTACTTCAGCACTGGTTACACTGGCATGGCGCCACGGTACAGTTCATGTGACCATCACGCCGACATGTTGCCGCTCATTCAGCCCCTGGAAGGACCTTGTCTTCTACGGGCTGGAGTGCCCTTAGAACAATTTCTCGGCAAGTCGTTGTCACAATGGATGCCTCCAGTGCGGGCTGGTGCGCTACATGCAATGGGCAGGCAGCGTCGGGGGTCTGGACAGGGCCTCGACTGCTTTGGCACATCAACTGCCTCGAGTTGCTGGCAGTGCTACTAGCCTTGCGGCGGTCCAGCCGCTGCTGCTTGGCAAGCACGTGTTGGTCTGCATGGTCAACACTGCGACCATTTCGTACTCAACTGGCAGGGTTGTCTACGATCACGTCGCATGTCACAACTCGCCCGCCATCTCCTCCTCTGGAGTCAGATGCGGCGCAAGTCGCTGCATGCCGTCCACATCCCAGGGGAGCTCAATCGTGCAGCCGATGCGCTCTCACGAGAGCTCATGTTCCCCGGAGAATGGCGACTCCATCCTGAGACGATCTGGCTGATCTGGAGTCGATTTGGGGAAGCTCAGGTAGACCTGTTTGCTTCCCACGAGTCCTCCCACTGCCAGCTGTATTACTCCCTGACCGAGGCCCCCCTTGGCATGGACGTGCTGGCACACAGCTGGCCTCGGGCTCTACGCAAGTATGCATTTCCCCCAGTGAGCCTCCTCGCACAGACACTGTGCAAGGTCAGGGAGGACGAGGAACAGGTCCTGCTGGTTGCGCCGTACTGGCCCACCCGGACCTGGTTTTCGGAACTCATGCTCCTCGTGACAGCCCCTCCTGGCACATCCCTCTGAGGAAGGACCTTCTTTCTCAGAGACTTGGCACAGTTGGCACCCGCGTCCAGATTACAGGACGCGGCAGACCAAAGTGATTTCCCACCAGCAGTGGAAGACACTGTCACGCAGGCCAGAGCCCTCTCTACGAAGTGAGTTTTTGCCCTGGAGTCTTTTCGCGATATGGTGTTCTTCTTGCCAAGAAGACCCCCGAAGATGCACGACTGGACAAGTGCTTTCTTTCCTGCAACAAAGGTTGGAGCGTAGGCTCTCACCCTCCACCTTGAAAGTGTATGTGGCTGCTATCGCAGCACATCACGATGTAGTGGACGGCCGGTCCCTGGGAAAGCATGATCTCATCGTCAGGTTCCTGAGGGGTGTCAGAAGGTTAAATCCTCCTAGGCCACCCCTGGTGCCCTCCTTGGATCTCTCTATCATCCTGGTTGGTCTTCAGAGGGATACCTTTGAGCCGCTGGATTCAGTCGAGCTTAAATTCCTGTCTGCTGAGACAGCACTCTTGGCGGCGCTCACTTCCATCAAGAGGGTTGGGGACCTCCAAGCATTTTTGGTAAGCGAAGAGTGCCTTGTGTTCGGGCCGGCCTACTCTCACGTTGTCCTGAGACCCCAGCCTGGGTATGTGCCCAAGGTTCCCACCACACCCTTCCGCGATCAGGTGGTGAACCTGCAAGCACTGCCCTCGGAGGAGGCAGATCCAGCCTTGGCGTTGCTGTGTCCCGTAAGAGGGCTGCGCATATACGTGGACCGCACCCAGAGCTTCAGAAGCTCTGAGCAGCTCTTTGTCTGCTACGGAGGTCAGCAGAAAGGGAAGGCTGTCTCCAAGCAGAGGTTGGCCCACTGGATAGTGGTAACAGGTAATTGGCAGGAAGAACTGGCCGGTGTCATGCTTGCTGCGCCATTCCCCCTCACCCGGGGATTCGAGCACCTTTTTCCTCCTCCAGTTAAGTTCCCCGGATGGCGAACCCTGTTAGAGTTCCTCCAGCACCCCCAGCAGTCAGACTGGGTGGAGCAGTCTGACGCCAGGCCCAGTATTGGTGTTAGCTTGCCCGGGTCTCCGGTCAGCCCCTGTACTGGGCTAGTTGTCCATATGGCTTGATTCCCTGCAGGCAATCCCATATGTGTATTCTTCCATGGTGATGTTCTCTCGGTGAACCCATATCTTCCCGTTGACAGATCATTCTGTCAGTCTCTGCTGGCAGTCGTTCCATCCCTACTCTCAGGTAGGACCTGCCTCAGAGAGCCATTCCATATATAGTACTGCCCCAGACCTGGGTCAGTCCATATCGGTGTCTCCACATGATACCTCTCTACGGGTAGGATGTGGCCTCCATAGCGTCCTTCTCCAGAAGGCTCGCTTCCCCATCGTTAATGCCAAGCTGTAACAACAAATAGGAAAGACATGAAGCAATCTTTCATTGAAGGTCGAAATCCCTTCTGTTAAGAAATTTTGGTGGTGAAAGGAACAGTGGCTTGGCTATCACCAGCAGCGTTATACTCCCCTCTGGTCCCTGTGGGTACCAAGGGCAGCGAATTGCGCTGGGGCGGTGGGAAGGTTACGACCTTTGCATGGCATTTGTCTGTCACGCGGCTGCTTGTCAACATTTGCAATGCCGTAGGGTTGTGACGAGGTTCAGGTTGTGGCGCTTTCCATAGACCCCTAATGTCGTCATCAGCATAAGCTGAAGTGACCGACAGATAGGGTTTCTTGGTTTCATACGTAACCCTCGTTCCCTGATGGAGGGAACGGAGATGTTATGTCCCCATGCCACAATCTTGAACCATTGCTGGAGGCCAGGGACAAGTTCTCGGCTCCTCAGCACAAAACCTGAAGAGTGGATGCACCTGTCACCTATTTATACCCGTGTGCACGGGGAGTAGCTCAGGTATGCAAAATCCACTAGCCAATATTCATTGGTGTTTTCTCTTAAAGTCAGAGATGATTGGGGCTCCCAAGTGAATCCCCTAATGTGATCACCGACATAAAGTCTTCGTTCCCTCGATCAGGGAACGAGGATTACGTATGTAACCAAGACGTTCTATTGTATTTTGTCGCGCTGCTCTCATCTGGTGTAGACACAATGTGAATCTTCAGTTGTTTTTCGACTCTTTGTTATTGCTTCAATGCAAAGGAAACCAGCGCGACCGCCGCATCATTATTTGTCGGGTATGTTGAAGTAAACTATATATGCACAGATGCTGGGCAATTAGGCTGTATTTAATATATCATGATGACTTACAAGATCAGTATTTGTGCTAATTCTGTGCAGATTTGGTTTAAATGAACTTGCCCAAGTAATTATGAGTAAACAATTTATGGAAAGTAATCCACCAAATTGGCTAGTGATTTGACAGCGTTACCTGCCACAGCTGATTAGTACCCGCATTTAGCGGGTGTTAATTTCAAACACTGGTTATATGATTTTATTAATTTTTCAGTGTTGTTCCGATTATAAGATAACCCTGATTATAAGACAATCCTCTTTTTTCAAGATGTAACTTTTGGAAAAAGGCTTTTTTTGAACACCAAATCTTGTCTTGTATTGACTTACAGTAATTCCTAATAAAACATTTTCCAGCTACATAATTTATTGGTAAATTCATAATTACCGACATAAAAAGCTCTTATGAGCTTTATTAATAATGAGGTGATATACGGCATGCTCCGCTGGATTAGCATGTGCAATTGAAGAGTGTGAGCAACAAACACAGCTGACAGAACAGGAAAGTTTGCTTTACTGAGGTGAGAGAGACTTTCATTTAACGTTAGAATAATGATACTGACATATAGCCCGACAACATCTTATCTGACTGCAGATACAGGCCCTGTCCCAAATAGCACACTTTATGTGCACTTTTGATCTTGAGGACTCACAATGGCCCCTGTGTGTGTGTGTGTGTGTGTGTGTGTGTGTGTGTGTGTCCGTTAAATTCACGAGACCTAAGGGTGTCCCATTTGTTATTTTAGCATTTGAAAGGGTGCTCGTGTACGCCACCTTTGCAGCTGCTATGTGCCCTCGATACACACTTCTGCCGAGCCCGCACAGCCTTCTACCCGACAGTCAAAGTGGCATTACGTCACGAATGTGCAGGCTCAGAGGAAGACCATGAGGGTTTAGGGTGCCACTCGGGACAGGGCCACTGATACCGCTTTTCCACCTTGGCTGGTGCCAGGAGCCAGAGACAATTGGGAACCGGGCTGCACTTTTCCAATCAAAAAAACACATCACCGATGCATCTCAAATACATACATACATTTACACATCACTGATGCATCTCAAACAAGCCTATTCTTAAAAGCCGTCGGAGTTCAGATAAATTAACAACATTAAGACAACAATTAAATATGTCAGTTCAGAAATGGTTGACAGAAGAGATCAATGCTCTCCTTCTGCAAGAGATATCAAGCGATTGCAGTCACATGTTGGCAGTGATGGGAATAACGGCGTTACTAACGGCGTTATTTTTTCAGTAAAGTGTAATCAAACGAATTACTGTTTCCCCCGTTACAACGCTGTTACCGTTACTGACAATAAAATGCAGCGTTGCCATAATTTATTATAATATTAGAATTTTATTTTTCAGTTCATCTGAATGGATGCGCAGTGTAGCTGTATTTGACGTACCGTAAACTCTAGTGTGAAGGTGCACGGCTTACCGTCGCTTTGTCTCACACGTGCAAAGAAAGATACAGAGCAAGAGAGTCTTTCATAACATGCAGAATTGACACGCTACATGTAAACGATATTCTTTGTTGTATTTTCCTGTCAAAAGCTTTTAAGAACTGCCGGGTTCTCTGGTAGTGGGCGGAACTAATGCGCAAATGACAATCTCATTGGCTGGCGCTGACATATTATCGTCCCTGTTTTGATTTCAGCAAATCAATTCGAGCGAACGCAGACAACGTTATTAATATTCATGAACCCAGCAGCTCATTAATCCTTAGTGCGTTTTATATTGTTATTAGTAGTAGAATTCGTAGTAGTTTTGTTATCTTATAATTTTTTCCCCCTTTTTTATAGAAACACTAAATGACAAACAATATCTTAAGCACCACCACCAGTCCCAAGTTCAGTCAACATGACAAATATGCATTCATACTTGGTTATTCTAATTACTAAATTTCCATCATCATACAATGCTAAATTATCATAATATCATATTATAATGCTTGCCTGACTGATGCTAAGTGTCAATAGATAAATAGTGTAGATTAATGTACAATGTTTTATAATAATAATTTATTCTATTTAGTGTCCATTTCATTCATTTAACATATTTAATATTGGGGGCATCCAAGTTATTTGACATATTTGAACTTTTTTTAAAAAAAGAGTAACACAATAGTTACTTTCCCTGGTAATTAGTTACTTTTATAATGATGTAACTCAGTTACTAACTCAGTTACTATTTGTGAGAAATAACTAGTAACTATAACTAATTTCTTATTTAAAGTAAAGTGCTCAACACTGTATGTTGGTGACGTAGAGGGTTCTGCTCCCTGCCAGTGGAAACGCAAGCTGGCTCTGAACAAGTGCCATTTTTGGCTAAACACCGGTTCCAGAAGCTGGGCTAGATGATGTAATTCAGTAGCACAGTAAACAATAGTGCAATGCCTCAGTCCTTGGGGAGAAATCTCGTTTTACACATGTCAAAGTCTAGACGCTAAATATTGTGATCACGCAAGAAATTAGAGTTAGTTCAAAATGTTTTGTTTTTTTTACCACATAAATTCCAATCCACTCTGCTGAATTTCAGAAAAACACAACCAAGTAGTAATTATTAATGTCTAAAAATTACTGTCCTGGCGCCGATAGCCTTGGGCACCACGCCAAAATGCACTGTTGCACTACAGGCGTCCCGAGTTCGAATCCTGGCTCAAGTATCTCTCTTTCCTACTTCACTTCCTGTCAGCTCTACACTGTCCTATCATAATAAAGGCAAAAACGCCAAAAATAAATAAAAATTAATTTACTGTGCCTTTGACGTCGCATAGTGTTGTTCCGAATATAAGACAACCCTAATTATAAGATGACCCCCTTTTTTCAAGATGTATCTTTTGGAAAAAGGAATATTGTGATCATTAGTAATCAAGAAATTAGTGTTAGTTCAAAATTGTTTTTTTTTTACTACATAAGTTCCGATCCACTCTGCTGAATTTCAGAAAATGTTTTACAAACAGCTGTTCTATAAACAGCTACATTCTGCCCTAAGGTGAATGTTAAGCTGTTGGCTAGGAAAAAAAAAATAGCAAAGTTGACAAGTTACAAAAATGGTTTAGAGAAGGGTGTTTTAATTCCTTTTTTTTTTTGACATTTCAGACAATTGTTCTAACATATGCCAACAATACTGCGTTAGTTAGTTCGATCGAAACCATAAACGCTTTAAAAAAACAACACCCCATGAAATTTTTACTTTGGATTTAAAAGTGAACGGCGTCCACACTTATATTATCCTGGGGTTCCAAGAGTCATTCTAACCCAGTCTGTATCCAGGCTAGATGTTTAGGCCACACAGTCCTCTATGAAATAGCAAAGACCTCAACACAGGCCACTGTGGCCAGTTAAGACTATAGCACTGACTCTAACAATCAGTGATACTTTTATAGCTGGTCAGACTACAAACACTGTTTATGATTTACCTATGATTTCAGTCTGTTTCCATCATAATCTCCTTGGCATATCCTGTGTATATTATTAATGATGAAACTTTGAACTGAAACTACTGGCTGAAAACACTGAATTAACTATTGTGATAATTTATCATCCTTGAGTTGCTTTGTTGATTAAACTGTTATTGAAATGACTAATTCCTAACACTGAAGACACTGATTTTACTGTAAAGCTGCTGTAAAGAAATCTGTATTATATAGGACGTGACGTGTGACGTGTGACACACACACACACACACACACATACCATGTGATTGACTAGCAGAACTGGTTTTCATGCCCCCGAGTGTTTTAGTTCTGTTCAGTGTTAGTAATTGTTGAATACATTTTCTTTTTAAATCAGTGAAAGAAAAATTGACATAGTAAAGAGAGCTGAATAATAGTTCAATTTTTAATTGAATATATTTTGCTCTTGTGAGACAAAAACACATTGTTACAATGTAAAGGTTGTCATAAGGTGGCTACAACCAAAGTCAATGAGTATACAATGCGATAATTGCAACACATTTTATTAATATCCCTTACATTTTTTAAACTGAGGATACCTGTTACCAAATGTTTTTGGTTCACAACACTAGACACACATTTGTTTTACAAGCAAAAAAACAATGTGAAAGTGAATGCCACTACTATTAAATATAGTAATTGTATTTATAATTCTTACACTCTGCTATATATTTTTAGAATAAAGCAATCAATAAAAATGTTATAAAGAAAGTTGGTACCTGTGTGTTGAAGTACTGTTGAAGTGCAAGGAAGAAGTTACTCTCTGTGTGTACAGGTGGGTGTCACAATTTGGTTCTGGTGACATGAATGACGAAGAGAATTCAGATTCAAAATTGTCTTTAATAATATACACAGGAAAATCCAAACGAAGGCAGGCAAGCAAACACAACCATAACTAATTAGGTAACAGAGTGACTAATCAAATGAGTAACCAAGGAAACTACCTATGAACTCAGGCTGGCAGAAAAACATCAATGACAAAAACCAAAGTCAAAACTAAACATAAATGTGACAGTGGGTGGAGTGAGTAAAATTTAGTTATCACTTTTACTCTTCACTGGTATGAGGAAGATTCTATGACTTCAGAATGAACGAAACAAGCCTCCCAGTGGAATGTTCTGCACAAGAATAAAATAATTAAAATAATAAACAAGGCACACAGGAATGTCACAACAGTTTGAGAACAGTTTGTAATCGTGCTGTGTCAAACCAAGTTCAAGTGAAAATATAACTTTAACTGTTCCTTACTATTCTTAGAACCATTCGGCCTGATGGTGTAAAAGTAGCTTTTCAGTCCCTTTGAAGATATGACTTTAAAAATATTTTTACAAAAATAAGTTTCTTCTCTAAATCAGTGGTTCTGATTTATCTCCCACCCCCCTTCTGTTATCCTTCAGACGTTTGTTCTATTTGAACATAAGTGCCCTGCAAAGTGGACATCACAGGATATTCCGCCACGATTCCAGTTTGAATCCTTGGCTCATGCTGAGTTAAAATTTAAATATTGTAAGGTTTAGTTTTTTTGCTATTTTTAGTAGTTCGAAAAAATTACTTTTTCAAACTTGTCCTAGACTGTTTGTCTGATTTCACCAAAATTGGGTCACATTATCTTTAGACCATGCTGGTAAAAAGTTATGGAATTCAAGTTGATTAGTCAAACCGTTTTCGAATTTGATGAAGCCACTCGATGCTCTGACAGTACTCAAAAATTTTGGGGGCGCCGCCACCTTGTGGACAAAAGTATAAAGAAATAAAAAAAATGCTAATAACTAGGGGTGCAACGGTACGCGTATCGTGTACCGAACGGTTCATGGGCAAGTTCCAAATGGAAGTGATCATCCTTATCCCCTTGGATTGGGGACTTTGGAGTGAGCAGGGCACGTGCGTGTCGTTATTTAGTCGTTTGGAACACTTGGTGAAGGGAAAGCGATCTAATTTCCTCATTATCTTCAGCTGGGATGTTCCCGTGACAACGCAAGATGAAGTGATCCGTCGAAGCAGATTCGCTGATGGACAATGGCATTAAAAAAAGAAAAGAAAAAAAAAGCATATTTTATATAGCATATATAGCATATTTTAAAAACGTTTTAAATATAAAATGCAGGTTTATTTTTCAACAGTTATGCTAACAACAATAAAAAGACGTTTATGACATTAAAACAGCGACATCTGCTGACGGACAACATGCTGCGTTGTCACGGGAACATCCCAGCTGAAGATAATGAGGAAATTAGATCGCTCCCTTCACCAAGTGCGTTCCAAATGACTAAATAACGACACGCACGTGCCCTGCTCACTCCAAAGTCCCCAATCCAAGGGGATAAGGATGATCACTTCCATTTGGAACTTGCCCGTGAACCGTTCGGTACACGATACGCGTACCGTTGCACCCCTACTAATAACGTTTGAATAAATTGGGATATTTTAATTAAACTGATCTCAATATATTCTTTGGGTCATGCTGATAACACAGATACCAATTTATAGCCTGGTAATACCAAACTCTGCTACTTCGCTTTGCTTCGTAGACAGAGTCTGGAAGGGCATAATTGACAAGCGTTTACTTTCTCGTGGGGGGGCGCTTGTCTGAAGTTTAAAATCATTGGTGTACCCGTAAGCCAATCACATAACGTTTGGTTATGACGTATGTTATACGCCGGCTCAGCCGCCTCGAACTTCCGCTGTAAACACAGGTATGCGGCGAAAAACAAAACCATCGAGCGAAATACCGGAGTGAAGATGGCTGTGAACGACTTTTGCAGATTATGTGAAGTAAATCTACGCATCCACGGTACAATTAGTGCATCTAAACTTATATTTGACAGTACAGACAAACAAGAAAATATTTGCAGCCGACTGTCAAAGTTGGGATTAGTTCTGTAAAACACATCTCTTCGTTCATTTCGAGTCTGTCGGAAATGCTGCAACTTAATTGCAAGATTACAGCATGACATGGCAATATTCAAGGACTGGAAAAGAAAGGAGACACTGACCTGTCAAAAGGGTGCCAGTTCGAGCTCGACAGATAAAAGAGACCGAGATACACCCTCTAAAACTCCAAGGACCATAAAAAAGCCGAGGAAGGCCTTGGACTTGCCATCACGGAGCAGTGTCACCGAGGTGGGTTAAACACTACATAGGACATAGGTCCAGTACTTTTACTTGTTTAGGGTTAACCTAACTTAACTACAATCTTAAATTCGGCGCTTAGCGTCTACGTCACGGCTCTCAGCCCGCTCTCTGTTCGTTGGTTGGACGGCTGGTGCGGAGCCGGAGATAATCTGGGAGCTGGTTTGCTATATCAGACTGAGTACAGAAGAGAAGTGAAATTGAGCGGAAGTACGAAGTCTGACGTAGTCAGGCTAACCAATTTAGTCATAGTCAGCCAAATTTCCTGTCTGCCATTTTGATTTATGTTGAAAACCTACTTTTTCTAACTCCTCCTAGACCGTTGATACGATTTTCACCAGATTTGACTCAGATCACCTTCAGACCATGCTGGCAAAAAGTTATGGATTTCGTGAAGATAAACGAAATGGTTATTTAACGCGTCAACGAATTTGCTGCAATCATGCCAAACTGCGTCTGAGACTGTATCTCTGCAAAGCTTTGACATATTGACATCAAACTTTGTGTGTGCCATTGTCACCTCACACTGACCACCCCACATCAATTTGGTAACAGCGCCACCTATTGGTCAAAAGTAATAAACCATTCATTAACCATTGATAGTGACATTTCCAAAAATGCTAAGAATTTTTGGTTGCATTAATTTATTGTAATTAAACTGGTCTCAAAATATTTCTTAGGTAATTTCGAGAACATAGATACCAATTTTGCCATAATCGGCAGAACCTCCTGTCTGCCATTTTGATTCATGTTGAAAACCTACTTTTTCAAACTCGTCCTAGACTGTTCATCCGATTTTCACCAAAATCTAGTCAGATCATCTTCAGACTGTGCTGACACAAATTTATGGATTTTGTGTCAATAGACGAAACTGTTTTTGTATAGCGCTGCAACAAATTTGAGCCATGATGCCAAAATTACGCTGAGGCTGTATCTCTGCAAAGCTTTAACATATTGATACCAAACTTCGTGTGTGTCATTGTCACCTCACACTAAACACAACGTCATCAATTTGATAACAGCGCCACCTATTCGTCAAAAGTGATAACCCATTAAATTATTATTATAATTTACATTCTATAATTAAATAATTTTTTCCCATTCTGTGTTTCTTATACAACATCAGCATAATAATAAGCTGATGGAAACCCAGCAATGGATGTCTAAGGCACAGGTTTGGCCGGAGGGCTCGAGCCCCTGCCCCTGCCCCTTTGAGGTCCGACGGTAAAGTGCCCTTGTGGTCCGGTGCCCCCGGTCTGCAATTTCTGCCGAGGGTAGGGGTGTTCGATATGACGATTTTTGATCGTGGACGATAAAAGATCTGCTTTTTTGAAGAAATATCATAGTATAGTCCTACAGCGCACATTCTATCAGCTTGGGTAAAGCTGGTTTTATACTGGCACATTCACAACATTCACACATTTCCGCGTTCAATAACTTTCTAATTATATGTGCAATAAAGTTATTTTTTGCAAATTCTAATCAGCGACATCATTGTCAACCTACTAAATTTTTTTTCACAATCGATCAAATTGGGCAAGTATTGTTTTAATGTCATATTTACTTGCGAATGTCCGCTGAATGTCCAATGTAGTGTGGTTAACAAAGTAATTGAATGCAGAAGTCCGAATGTGCCAATATAAAACCAACTTTACCCAAGTATTATATAGAGTCTGGGAATGTGTCGTCACAGCGGCAATGCATTCTGGGAATTTAGGTAACGGGAGCTACAGCGGAGACTGGATAATATAGTGAAT
>JAFVLL020005527.1:0-18575 GCA_021397915.2 Tor tambroides | reverse complement strand
GCATCTCTGTAAGGCAGCTCAGCGTAGCGCTCAGCGGGCTGTGGTATTTTTATTTAGCGCGTAGGCTGGCCCTACTCACTTGCATAACTCCCATTACCACAGGCAGAAAAGGTGAAAATCAAATATCTTTTTTCTTTGTGAACAATCACTCGTATCTCCTGTTGAAAAAGTGAGCGCTCGCTGCCTGTCTACCAGCGCTCGCGCTCCCCTTCTGCTTCTCCCTGGTTCATTGTTGTTCTGTTATTTGACTTTGTAATGTTCCTGAGCGTAAGTGAGAATCATTTGTTTTAGTAGATGGAAGGTCAGATGAAAGGTTTCTTCTCCTCTGTGAGTGTCTCTTATTCAGCGTGAGATCACACAGACTGCTGAAGGGATGCCGTGTTCAGACCTCAATTAACTTTCAAAAGACAAATTACTTTGTTATTCAAATCAAGACCCAGTAAATTTGATAAAGGCCCAGATAAAATTGGTTTAATACAGTCAGCAATAGGGAGTATCTACTGTAAATAAAATTAGTACTGCTTATCTTTTTATCAGATGAACACTGACGTAGATTTTTAGAAAAATAATCCATCTCTGTCTGGGGATGTAATGATTCACTCAACTCACAATGCGATTCAATTCACAATACTGATTTCAACATAGGATTTTCTCAATTTTTTTTAACAAAATGAGATTTAAGACAAATTCTCAGACAAAATGCTTCACATTCTTTGTGAAATTGAAATATGTCAAATGACAAAACTAAACTGAAATTTTATAACAAACCCCAAATCAAACACACACACACAAAAGACATCTCTTCATATAAACAAGGCTTTGTTTGTGCTTTTTCCATTTAAAATGAGAGGCAACCACTGCATTTTAATTGCGATGCATTTTAATTTTAAACAAGAGGCTGCATACATGCAGCATGAGCAGTTTTTAATCTAAATTAGATTGTATAATTTTGAAATTTGAAGCAAAAACACAATGGTCTGACTTTAGTTTTGTGAAACTATACTACATAAAACATATCTGAAGGAAACAAAAACAGCAGACTGACATCCATTTGCATTATATGTGCTCAAAGTGATGGATTATTTTTCTAAAAATCTTCATTTGTGTTCCACATAAGAAAGAGCATCACATACATCTGGGGCAGCATGAGGGTGAGTAAGTGATGAGAGAATTTTCATTTTTGGATTCAGTATCCTTTTAACCATATTTTTCAGTAGTATGACAGCTCAGCTGTTTTCAAAACTGTGTAGGTTTTCTAGTAACAAGTTGCTTTCTAACAAGTAGTGGTGTAGTGTGACAAAATACTACTTTGCTGTTTTTATGTCACATTGAATTACGCACACAGCTCCACAGTCGAACGAAACGAGGCAACACTTTCCTAGAATGTTCTTCTCTGTCATTATGCAGCTTTGTATAGTCATTTTCTGTTTCGTGAATCGGTTCATTCAGGATCATTAAAAAGTGTTTCACATTATTCAATTTTTTTTTTTTTCATTTTTATATTTTTAAAGATGTTCTCTAAGGCTGCATTTATTTAATCAAAAATGCAGTAAAACCTTGTCTTACTTCTTGTGATTTAATACTTGCTGGACCTTCTGGAGGAATTCATGTAGGAAAAGTATCACAGATGATTAAGAAACAGAGAGAGGAATCAAACCAAAAATGAAGGTAAAACCCTTTCAACCTGTCTCAGTCCTTCATGCTAGTTAAAGTCCTAGCTGACTTCCCTTCAGGGAAAGCTGTCTGTGCCATGCGCACTGTATAATAAAATAAATAGCCTCTAGGGATATATTTAAACAACCTTTTTTAAAAACATAACCAAGAGCCAGAGTCAGCAGCCATGATATTCTAGCCCCAGATCTTCAGATGAAAACCTGTTCTCCTCAGCTGAGAGACGCAGGTGCTTGTAGTGTCTTTGGCGTGTGTATCCTGTTCTAACAGGAAGCCCTGGGCTCCACTTCCCTCTCAGCCAGCTCAAACTGCTCTGCCAAGGCTGTGACAGATATCAGCTGCCAGAGAGTCATTAGCAGTGAAAGCCATTCTCTCTCATTATCTAGATTTCAGGAAGAGGGAACGCCAAGGCTGGTGGGAGCGCCGCCTTGGCTGAAGACTGGATGAGGTGTGTGTGGATCCATCTTTCTCTGTAATGTCTCAGAAATGAGAAAGATTAGAAAGACAGCAAGAGGGAGAAAAGGAACGAACGCCAGGTTTAATTGGCATGCGACTGATTCGCTGCGCGGGCACTGCTGCCAGGGCAGCGTAAAGCTGGAAACCGGAGCACCAGCCTGTGCGTAGATTGAAGTGAGGGGGTGAGAAAGAAAGAGAAGGAGAATGAAAAATGTATAGTTTTGAGAAAAAAAAACTGTTCTGCTGCTTTATTGAGTGGCCTAATGTATGGTGGGTGGAAGCCTCATTGATTGAGTTCTCAGCAGCTGTATTATATAAAGGCCATATGGGAGTGGAGGGATATCAGACAAACTCTAGATTTCTTTCATAGTCTTTTTTAAAATTTTCTCATGGCCTGGTCGTATACTGTGTGGTGTGCATGGGGTTTTCAAGTCTAGAACTGAACGGAATAAAGGAAAGAATCAGCGCAGTGATGGTCATTACGGTGTAATTTTGTGTGTGTGTGTGTGTGTGAGTGTGTGAATGTGATCCACCCACTCGGTTGGTGTGTTGGGATGATGCACCACTGCACACGTCAAGCACAACAGCCCTGAGCCCTCAAGAGCTTTATGACACTAATAACGGAAACATTCAGATGACATGTTGCAGAAGCACAGTAAACATTCGAAAACATGGAAGTAGTTCAATATATATCCCTATTCCTTTTATTTATATGACTTTGTTATAAAAATATAAAATATTTTTAATGTAAAAAATGACTATGTATCATCTTTTAATTAACAAAAAATATGTATTTTTATTTATGCATATGACATATAAATTTGTACTGTTCTCTCTCTCTCTCTCTCTCTCTCTATTATATATTTACATCTACACATTTGTATTTTTTACTCTATATATCAGTACCAGGTCAGTCAATATACAGGTTATCTGTCAATTTTTTAATTGGTCGTTTTGACTGATCTTGGTTAATTAACTGTTCATGCTCAGTTGTTTTTTTTAAAACATTACCTTTGCCATTGTCTGAAACTGTCAAATATGATCTTTAGCAAATCTCAAAATTAAAATCCATTTTTATACTGATATTATATTAAGAAATCACTTGTAGTGTCTAAAATGGCTAAAATGGCTTTTAGTTTTTGTGTGTTTTTTAACTTATTTAGACAAAATAGTACAGAATTGTAATATTACTCACTTGTAATTTATTGCTATAAAATAATTATGGTCTTATCTGTACCTGACAGAATTTTAATATCAGTGCATACCTAATAAAAATCTTGAATTCAAGTATTCGATAATGTCATGTTATAAATTCTGATTTTACAATCAGACAATACAAATATTTTGCTAGATGTTTAAGAAGGCAATAAAGAAAGCAAAATACAACAAAAAAAGTGTCACTGACACTTATTAGAGGGCCAGCCTGTCATCTTGCTTAAGGGCACAATGCCCTGATATATAGTTTCTAGGTTAAAACTCCCTTTAACCAGCTCAGTACTTTAAGCAGTGTAGTTACACCACCTCAAAATCTTAAATGTGACATTTTGAAACTGACAAGCTTAAAGACATCACAAAATTTCAAGCTCCTCCATGCCTGCCATCCTCTCATTTAGCGGTTTGTTGTCAGGAATGGCTCCACTCCAGTCAACTGTCAGACACTTCATCAGTGGAGCGTGTGCTATATTACTGAGAGTGTAAATGAACAGCGTAAGTAATGGCTGTGTAAGATGCATCTGTTGTTGATTGTGTGGCGGACAGCAGGAGTGTGTGTGTGTGTGCTGCTGCTGTGATGTTCAGATGTGCTAATCTCAGTGAAGCCTCACTCTTAACAGTCCCATCAGCACTGAGCGCAGGATCAGCCCAGTTAATGTCACAGCTAACATCCTTCCTCTGCGTGTTTCAGTGTGTGCATTTTTGACTTTGCCACAAGTTTGTGAAATCTGAAAGTTTGGTAAAAACTTATGTACGTATGTACGTTTTTGAAAGAAGAAATAGGGTAATGTTTTACAATAATGTCCCATTTGTTAGCATTAGTTAATGCATTATCTAACATTCACTTAAACTGAGGAATACAGATGTTACAGTATAATTCTAATTCGGGTAATTCTAATGTTACAGGTGTTTCTACTCATTGTCATTGTCTTTAATTCTTGATACTGTGATATAATAATTTATGCTGATTTAAAGATGAAAAGGCAGTATATTAAATAGTACCATGATGTATAATACTTAATGAGAATAAACAATAATAAACATAGTATTTATTTATGAGTGAGTGAGTGTGTAATGAAAGTTAAATGAAATTCTTAAGTTTATTTTGACCACTAAAGGCATAAATGCCTTTATTCACTTTTGAAATCCAGGTTGGAGTTACTCTCTACGACTTGTAATTAGCTTAATTCATGAAAAAAAGTCAATGTGGAAGTTTTCATTTAGCTAGAACATGTAAGTGTATCCTTGGCATGAGGACCACTGTAGTGACTTCGTATCACTTCGCTACTAGAATGAGGAAGAACTTGTACTTCAGATTGAAACACAAGCTTGTTTGAAGTTGTGGATGTTGTCCAAATGTTTAATGATTTGTGGTAAGAGCTAAGCTAGCTGTAATTGTCAATATTCCTGCTCATTGTTGTGTGAGGTTGTGACTTGTTGTATGCTTTAGCTTAGAAATTCATATTGTGAGTGTGACCTGTGTGTATGTACAGAGGATTTTCTGACGTTATGTGCGCAGCGTGAACATTTGATTATGAATGAGAATTCACAGCACGTCTTATGTATCCTGAATTGATAATTTATGAGTGTCTCCTTAGTAAAGGGAATCAATTTTCCAGACAGTTAAACCCAGTTGTTTAGTCATGGTTGGAAAAGCTGCATACAAATATTAGGTTAGCAAATTAACATAATTAGGATCAGAATAACGGTTTGTTATCGCCCTAAGCTTTTCCTAGTTCTTTTTAATTAAGTTTCAGTTTCCTTAGTCATACTTTCATAAACAGTTTAAATTTCATGCAGTTAATGCAGTTAAAATTAATACGTCATTCAATCATTTTTTAAATGTGTGTAATTTAAATATAAACAAAGTAAAATGTATTGCTAAACATAAAATAAAATTATTAAACTTAAACTTGTCAGGTCTTAAATTCACCTTTTTTTCATCGGTTATTTTGGGAGAAGATAGTGGATTGAGTCCAGGTTTCTACTAGAGATGCACTGATTTCAATTTTCTCGGCCGATTCCGATTTTTTGGAAGTGTGACCTGCCGATACCGATTTCTTTCTAAGAACTATAATTGACAGCATATACAAACAAATATCTATGCAAATTTCAATTTACTTAATAAAAGAAATTATTAAACATTACAATTCCCCCAATCTGGACTAAGTTACAGATTTTCTTTCACTTAAACAACTCTCAAAATAAAGTGCTCTGTGACTGGAAAGAGGAAGAAATGGCTAACGTAAAATGAGTTGCTGTATGTAACAAAACAGATGTCATTTCCCACTGTTTATAAATGGTCATTTTTTCCCCCCTAACCTTATTAAATGTGTCATCTTTCACATCAAATTCCTACTTTGTTTCAATTAATTCAGTCAGCATAATAAGAAACTGTAGAGTTGTTACTATTCAAATGAAATTAGTATGAACAAACTGTATCTTTCCACTGCTGAGGAAACAGAAGCTGCATCTGAAGTGGCATTAGATGCATTTACAGACAGTTTGATGAAGCTGAGGTGCCATAAATGCATTTACAATGCAAAATTTAAAATACACAAATAATTTTATAAGATTAATGTTTATTTCTTTTAAAAACATACAAATAAATGTTGAAAAAAATGCAATGATACTTTTAAATATGACTAAACCACCAGTAGGTGGCGGCAAGTGTCTGTTTTAATGAGTGAGTCATTTATTCATTCATTCAACCGATTCATTCAAACGGCTGATTCATTCAGAAACGAGGCAAGTGACTGTCCTTATGAATGGGCCACTGAATCATTGACTCACTGAATTCGTTCAAAACGTGGATTCATTCAGTAATGAAACACCGCTGTGTGTTGCTCGGAGACACAACAGTTATGCTGTGGCTTTGAGCGGAACTATTTTCGTCAGCGAAATGGAGCAAAAACAGTCAGTATTTTGTCTAAAATCAAGTCACTTCATTTTAACTTCTTGTTTATTTAAATACTATCGTATAAAATCAGTGTCACGTTGCAATCGTGTTGATTGATATTTGGGGAAACATCATGGGCGTAATGTTGCTTATCTAAATCATATATTGAAAATATATTTTTTTCCTTCTACCGCAGTATGCATCTATAAATTTATGTGAGTTATTTTGTGTGTGCTGTCTCTCACACGCTCACTTTGGCTATGCAAGCCTCATCTGGCACGACATAAATACATTATCAGTCGCTGTTTTCACTGAATGCAATTAAAATTAGAATCATTCTCACCCAAAACGACGTGTTTACACGTGACTGTAAGTGTGCACGTGGCTGTGACGTCAAGGATCGGCTCGGGATTGGCGAGACGTGAGACTGACCGGCCGGTCACCGATCCAGACCGGTCATGCGAAAAATCGGCCGATTCCGATCACTGGCCGGTCAATCGGTGCATCTCTATATAGTTTCTACCTAGGTTGAATGCTCTGTGCAATAAGGTGCTTAAAGGGATATTTCACCTGAAAATTTTTAATTCTGTCATCATTTACTCACCCTGAAGTTGTTTCAAACCTGTTTGACTTTCTTTTGTGAAACATAAAAGAAGATATTTGACAGATGTCTCAGTGTTTTGCATATTCAGTGAAAGTCAAAGGTCACCAAAACTGTTTGGTTGATTTTTGGGTGAACTGTCCCTTTAACCAGCATTAGATTTATTGAGCATTACATGCAGGTTCTCTCTACCGATCTTCAAAAACCTTCAAAATCTCTCAGATTGAGATGGATTTTGGATTAAATGTCTGAGAATGCCAAATTTGGCAATATTCGTGCTGACTGCAGATTTGCTGGAGTTTCCTGGAGACTTGGTGGGAATCAAAAGCATTGATTTTTTTTATATCATAGTATGTTTTTGAATGCTCTGCTCAACAATGGAGACTGAGAAAAGTTTCACATAACTGAAACTGAGCGTCCCAGTTTATTTACATTCTGAAATGCACAATAAATGTTTGTTTTGATCATTTTAGGAGTACTCTAGCAGCATATAGATAAGCCACATTAGGTCCAACATGTTTCATATTTTCATCAACCTCCAGAAAATAAGGACTGTGTTTGCTCTTTTGAGCAGAATTCATTCTTCTCTCAGTGTTCTGATTGGCTGTTTCGGCAGCGCAAGGCTTTCAGTGTAAACTCAGCTGAACTCTGTTTAATTCACCTCATTTAGGGTTGTGTGGGGGAAAACAGGCTGTTTTTAAGTGTTCAAACCATTCCTTTCCTTCAGCTTGATTCAATTTTGCAGGTCTAACACCTTGTTGTGTTCATGAAGCCGTAATGATTTTGCACTGTGAGGAATATCTTTTGCATGCTGTTCCATTTCTAGTAAACAAGCTCACAAACTCCCTTCCCTTCCTCCTAATCTGCATCTCCCTGACAGCTGGGCTGAATTCAATATCAAGATGAACGTTCCCAGGCATCTCCAGGATCGCTCGCGCGTCTCTGGCGCCTGTGAATTAAAATCGTTCTTTCGCGGCTTCTCTGGCCAGACGCAGCTTGCTATAACTGGAGGCTCTTTTTAAAGGTTCGCAGTTGTCCAGAAGGCAGATATGCTTGGATGTCGAGTGCATGTGTGTTTGTGTGGGCGTGCTCGTGTATGTGTGTGCAATTGAGCTGCAAGTGTGCGAGTATGTGGGTGTGCACCATTGCTGTTTGTCTGTGAGCGACTGACTGATCAGCAGGAGAGGACTAATGCTTGTGCTTTTCCGAGCTAATTGAATTTGTCTCCGAGCGACTCTGAGCGGCATCTGCCGGGACGAAGTTTGGTGTCTTAACAGGCTGTTCGGCATGGTTGCGTTTGCTAGGCACTGAGCCGCTAGCGTGGCATAGATATTTAATGGGCTGTTTAATTATGAAGGGCCAGATCAGTCTCGCTGTGAAGGGACGTGGGTTGCTACATGAGCCTTTCTCTCGTTTTGACCTTTTAAGAGTGCTGGAGAGAGAAAGAGTCAGGGAAACTCCTACTGGGCCTGATCTTTCTCCATCAGGCTGGCCATTATGTAAGCGTGCGATCAATAGGCCCTGTTAGAGGCTGTTTAACTGAGCCGCTTGGAGATGGCAGGCTGCGCTTCACCTCTGGGTTGATCTTTACCCTGTCACCAAGAGCAGAAGAGCAACTTCCTGTATCTGAACGCTTACACCTGTTGGTGGATGAGAGATATAGTTATATAATATTTAAATATTAGGAAGTGTTGCTATTTATAAACAGGTTTTTGTGATGTTTTTTAAATTTGTATGAATGACAGTTGAACTCAAACTGTGGCATGTGGATTGTCACCTAGTGGTATGGAAATTTACAAAACTACAGAATACAAGTTTCAGTTTATTTACTTAAATGTCCAATCTAGATAACTATTTTACTGTCATCATCTACTTAAAGGGATAGTTCACCCAAAAATGAAAATGCTGTGATTAATTACACACTTTCATGTCATTCCAAACCTGCAAGACCTTTGTTCATCTTCAGAACACAAATTAAGATATTTTTGATGAAATCCGAGAGCTTTCTGACCCTCCAGCAATGCAACTGACACGCTCAAGGCTCAGGAAGGTAGTAAGAAAATCGGTAAAATAGTCCATCTGACATCAGTGGTTCAATCTCAGTGTTATGAAGCTCAAGGAAAACAAAAATAATAACTTAATTCAACAATTTCTTCTCTTCCGTGTCAGTATTCAAAGTTGAACCACTGATGTCTGTGGAGGGTCAGAGAGTTCTCATATTTCATCAAAAATATCTTAATTTGTGTTCAGAATATGAACGAAGGTCTTGCGAGTTTGGAACGACATGAGGGTGAGTAATTCATGACAGAACTTTCATTTTTGGGTGAACCATCCCTTTAACATCATGTCTTTTAAAAAACAACTAGAAATTTTGAAGATTCTGTACTCATAATAAATAATTGCAAAAGTATCATTAAGGTTTCACAAAAGCCCATGTCTTGTGTGATATATTCTTTATTGAAGGTGTATTCAGTAGTTTTTTAGCTAGGGTTAGCATAACTGCACTTTATTTACTGATGGCACAATGATGTTAGATGCTGCACTGCCTAGTCCCACCAGGATTTCGCTGGACTTTTTTTGTGATCTAAAACGACTTTCTGCGACTTTTCTTAAAGAGGTCATGAACTGCCTTTGTTTTTTATTTTGTACTGTTCTCTGAGGTCCACTTATAATGTTATCAAGATTTATACATAAAAAAAACATCATCATTTAGAAGAAATAGGCTATTTTCCTGTTTTTAACCCCCTCATCAGAACACTCTGTTTGAATAGTCATGACGGATTGTAGACTCAGAAGTAAACGCCCACTGCTATGATTGGCTAATAGTTGTGTATGTTTGACAGCGTACATTCCTTATAGATAAATGCTGCTGTGATTTAGGTCAAAAACACATAAATACTCATATCAAACAATCTGTTTAACAGACAAAGCAATAGTGATCACGTAATAAAACACACTTGTGTGTTGTGACATTACTGTCAGATCTAATATAGTCAGCACAGCATCGTCTTTTCGTTTCAAACTTTCTAAAAATCCCGCGTTGAATTGTGCCTTGTTTGTAAACGAATCCATGGTAAAATGAAGTGAACAAAGGGTCAAGTTCTTACTGACATGGCCTGGATCGTCATTAAAAATAAAGTTCATCCACTCTTTCCTAATGTTGGGATGAGAAGGAAGGCAATGCAAAGACTGTTTTTCCACAACTTGTCACTGCACAGCATCTTTATCGTTTGGTTTCTGTGTAGACCTGCGCGTTGGCCTCTCTTGTAAACACTACATGAGCAAATCGGTGGGTGGGGCTAAACAGGCAGTGATGTAGAAGCAGGCGTTGATCTTCTTCTTTGGAGGTGGTGCTTATCCACACTATGACATCATAGAGTAGATCATTCACAAGCTGTCGTTTTGGCAGACTGCCTTCAATATAAGCTGTTTTTAGACTAACGACTAGGCCTGTCGCGATAATTAAATAACCGTCTAATCGCAATTATTTGATCTAACCGCGATTATTGTGCTTTTTATACAGAATTATATTTACATTGTTAAATTTAAGTTTACAGAAACTCATCTTCCTTTTGCTGCAGCTGTCAGTCATTCTCCGCACGTCACGTTCAGTTATGACAGTCAGCACGGTAAAACTCTCTCTCTCCAAGATGATATATTCCCATTATAATACTTGATGTGTAGATAAAGGTCTGGGGATTCGCATAAAATGACTATATCTTGCTGGAGTTGATTGCTCTCTCATTTCTCTTCTCTTTGTTTGTACCGTGCGGAGTGCAGCGCGCTGTGAATTATGTTGCTTCAAGCACATCATTCTGCACCCTAGATGTGCATAAGCGCTGCGACTCCATGTTGCTTCAAGTGCACCAATCTGCACCCTGCATGTGCATAAGAGCTTTGTGCCGCTCTTTTTGAAGCGTTTCACATGATCAAAGTTTTGCACACAGAAAGACTATTAGAAGCCTTTCTTTTTCTCATGATTTCTATCTTATTTTCATGAATGTATTTTGTAAGAATACAAATATTTAACAGAATAAATTGTTTAAATTGTATAATGTGCACCAAAGATTTTTTTTCAAGATATAGTTTTTGCAGCTAAATTATACAGTCAGCTAGTTTAATTTCATAGCTTATATAATTTTATTCAAATGTAGTTTTTCTCTGTAGTGAGGAAGTGAGTATTTAGTGGATTGTGTTTAACAAAGGGTTTAAAAAAGAGTGACTATTAGTTCCACAAAAAAAGCATTTTTTTTTTTTTTAGTGGTGTAGAAAAAAAAATAGCGCTGTTGTTAGATCTGTATTGGCCGATTCTTAGAATTGAGTACTCCATGTAATCTTACACTGCAAAATAATAACTAAAGACAGATTAAAAGATAACATCATAATTATTTACTGAACCCTTAAATTAATTACAATTATATAATGAAAGCCATAAGAAAACAGACAATTAATCGTGATAATCGGCATAATCGCCAACGCCCTAAAACAGACAATTAATTGCAATAACCGTGACTATTTTTAGACAATTAATCGTCTGACAAATTTCATAATCGTGACAGCCCTACTAATGACAAAGTTTTGAGTTCTGAAACTTACAGGATGTTTTTATAGTACAATGACCACTTATATGTCAAAAGATCAAGGGAATTTTTTCTCTCAGTTCATGATCCCTTTAAAAATTATGGTGATATTTGCAGTATTTTTATGTTGCAGTGAAAACCCACCAATAATCATGATATACTTATAGTAATATTTTTAATGACATTAAGAGCACAATTACCTGCAAACACTGAATTACTGAAAATTCTGGTTCTGGTTCCCCATGCTCAAGGCAATGGTGGAACCATCATAGAAATACTCATAATTCTGCCTGAACTTTTCTTTCCCTTTAAAACACTTGTATAGTGTTTTGTGTCGGTCCATCTCTGCTCACTTTAAAGTGGAATTCTTTGCAGTGCAGCAGCAGGACAGGCATTAATTAATTCGTTTGGATTCTGAGCTATAGATTTTTATTAGCTAATAAATATGCTTTTTAGCTAATAAATATGAAGGATCACATCTTGATGCCATGTAACACAAGCAATGACAAGGAGTATGTTATCTCACTTTTCAGACACACTTTGAGAGTCAATGATTGAAACAGGCGGTGGAGGAGGCAAAGCAAATAATAATGCAAATGAACAAACAAGCAAGATGGCACACAAGTATTTTCAATCAAAAGACAGCATATCTTAGTTCTTTGAAATGCTACAAAACCAACTTTACTCACGCATTCGAAAAGAAATAAAGCAACCTTGGCATCCATTTTCAGGCCTTCAAGCCTGATTTTCTGGTAATAAGTGTGAAAATAAGTGTATTCTATTGTCTAATTTTCACGCTTTGCATCACCAAACAACACTGTTCTACTCTACTAGTGTAACTACAGAAGCAGCAGCCAATGAGCATGAGGATTCTCCTTAGTGAAACACTGTGGGTGACTCACGCCATACATAATTAAAACACTTTTTTATAGAAAACTATTATGAGTACTCATGTGAGTTTACACCATTCAGGTGATTCTTCATCTACTTATTTCCTAATGTGTAAAACATTAAATTAGCATCAAACTGCTGAATGCTACTGAATAATCTAAACTGAACTGAAGATACTTCCTTTGTGTGTTTATGAGAGATGAAGCAATGTGTGATTTGTGAAAAAATCTTGTATTTGAAGAAAACTTGTAATGTTGTGTGTGTACTTAAGCTTCGAAAGTTCCCATTCATTGTAACTGCATGGCTAAAACTGACTAATAAAAGCTATTTTGTTGCAAGGAAGAAAGTAAAAGAATAATTGATCACATATTTGGGGGGAGTTGTTCTTTTTAATATAGCTTGTGTGTATAATGCATAGCCACTGCAGGATGTAAAAAGGTAAGTGGTGTTGACCGTTCTCAAGTGCTGATCATAGTCTGCACATCACAATTTTATTCTGAGCACTAAAAAGAGAGGCAAAAAAAGAGGTGTTTGCCAAAAGGCAAGATGAAAATCTATCGTGTTTTTATCTGATTTTGGCTCAGATACACGTGATTCAGCACTCCGTTTTGAAGTGATTCCATGCACTTCTAAAGAGGAGAAGTTTAAAGATCAAATTCAGAAATGTATTTACTATTAAAGTGTTTGGACTGAAGATGTTCTCAGAATGGCAGCTCTGGATCTTTCTGTGATAAATGGCAACCATTTATAACTTCAATTCCCTAAACCTTTACCCTCCAACTGATCATCCTCTTTTTTATTTTTTTGGGAGAGAATTTGATAATATTCTCATCTGTACAAGTCCTGTTATTGCCATATTTACCACATGTATTTTTTTTTCTTAGTACTATCTTTGTTCTTAAAAGAACAAAATCTGAAAAGATGTGATTCTGCTTGTTTCATATATTTTGTCTGCTTTCTCTTTTTATTCAATAAGAAATTAGGACAAGAAAAAGGGATTTAATAGACAGTAAAATTGCATATTAACACATTATTGTTTTTGTAGTGATCTGGCCCCTCCTGTGAAAGAGCTAATCAAGGGACTGATTGTTCTGTTTCCCAGTTCTCAATCCAAAAAGATGTAGAGCTCAAAAGAACTGGAACATTGTTGTTACTAGATGCTGCTTGAATGTTTAACTTGGGTTGTACTGGGTGTATTTTTTTAAATTAATAAACTGGTTTTGGATCACAAAGATGAAAAGAGCAAACTTTACTGAATCATATGTTTTAGTTCTCTTCCAAATCTGTTTTTCTTTATCTCTCACTTTTCTCACTGGAGTATTTGGAGTGTGTGGGTGACGGTGGCTGTTCAGCCTGTCTGAAGTTTGGCTGTTGTGTTTTGGCCAGAGCTGCTAGACTAAAAGTGCAGATTCTGAAAGAGATTACCATGAACGTGAGAGACTTTTATGTCATTTCCTGTGAGAAAATGACTATAACCTGCTTCAGTCTCATGGGATCACAAATATCCACATTGTAGGTACACACTGTGGCAAGGTACATATTTTGACCTTCAGTGAATAGGAGCGTTAACGTGCAGCAGGAAGAATGATGCCCCTATGATGACCTGGATATGTCACGCTGCAGAGGTGCCAGGGGCATTAGTGATGTGAACAGAAGGGCATTTTATGTATAGTCCAGCACAGTGCATCATTTGCATAGTAGTTTTAGTTCCTTCCTATAGCTCTAATGCAGATTGGCTGCTGTCACAGGTTGTTGTATTTTAGAATGCTTACCCTATACTGAACACTATATGCCTACTCAGTGAGACACCATATACTGTAGGCAGTGATAAGCATTCATTCATCACAGTAGTGATAGTATAGTGATAGTGATAGCAGTGAAGTATATAAACTACACTAAATGTTTAATTCAGTGATAGATATATGTATATTGTGTGTGTGTGTATATATATATATATATATATATATATATATATATATATAAATATATATATATATATGTAATATTCATGCTGGTTTTCACTGGTTTGGTGCTAGTCTAACTGGTGGACTAACATAGCTGTGAATGTTTATGAACATTTGTTTCTGATTCTATGAATGACCAAAAATGTTTGTAGTCAAGTACTGCTGGTTAAGCTAGTTGAATAAGTAAAAATTTGTTGCAGCAGTTGAAAAAAAAATAAAAATAAATAATATATATATATATTTATTTATTTTTTCGACTATATAAAAATGTGTGCTTGTGGACCATTTTGAACTTAAAAGAATGAAAATGAGTGATATTTCCAAGACTGTAATATAACCTGAATTATTGCTGTTTATGTAGAGGGGATGAAGTGAATCACTGGCAACTCCAAAATTGACATAAATAATTTAATTCAGTGATTTTATTGGCAAATTTAGAGTGTGAATTAATTGCCATGTATTTTATTTCAGAAAACAATGGCTGCAGTTGGTGTTGGCTGCAACAAAAATAGAAACCGTTTTGATGTGTGGTACATGTGCGCTACACAGAGCAGCATTTAAATGCTCATAACGCACACACATCTCTTTTGTTTCAGCTGTGGAGCGCTCACAAATTGGGAATCAATTCAAAAGCCAAGAATTATGTAATAATAACAGCAACAAACAAGCACTCATGGTGTGCAAGTACCACTTTTTGTTAAATGGTTGTAGTAAGGCCTCATGCAGTGTTATATTGTGATATGTGAGAGGGGGGGGGGTTAGGTTGGGTCAAGGGGCATGACGTGAAATCAGAGAGGATCTTTGTCACAGCAGATGAATGTCTGTCAGTGCCATGAGCTCTGATTCTCACCGTTTATCTCATCTGTCTGTCTCTCTCTCTCTCCTTCCTTCTTTCAGTCTGCTGCTTTGTGGTGCACAAGCGTTGCCATGAATTCGTCACCTTCTCCTGCCCCGGAGCAGATAAGGGTCCTGCATCAGATGTGAGTACAAATATCTCTTCCATTTCCTTCCTTCCTCCGCTCTTCTGTTTTCTGTCTCCCCTTCTCTTTGTCTCTCCTCTTCAATCTGTGTCTGTCTCTCTCTCAATCCCACGTGAGGGAACAGAGAAAAGAGGTGGGCAAAAGTTGTCGTCCTCTGGCAAATCTAATCAGACGTACTGTCACAGAGGAAGCGTGTGAGACAGCTGCGGTGACGATAACCCTCTCCGTTTCAGATTTCCTCCTGGAGTCTTCTTCTCTGCTCATTTTGTCTCGGGCCCCTGAGTTATACAACCATTTAAATCAACAAATTACCCGGTCTATAGTGACAGCTACAGGAAGCGCGTCCACAGGGGGGACCAGAGCGCTTTTTTGTTACTGTGCATGAGAGTGAACGTAGATTGCCAGCTCAATCACATCATTACAATTACTACACACAGGAACAGAAAGGAGAATGAATGGCGCTGTGCAGTTACGGGAAATGGCTTTGCTCTTTGAATCTGTGCAATTATGAAAAATACATTTCTGCTTCACTCTCAGCCACTTCTTGATTCTTTGTCTGTCTAAACTAGTGTATTTCGCCAGGAGTTACATAAAAAAATCTGAATTGTGAACAAAAAAATCATGGTGAAACCATTTTACGGCATCATCCAGAAATCGATTTCAGTAATAGCCATGAATGAGTCCAAACTTAATTTAAAATTTTCTCAGTGCTTTAATGAAGAACTTCTTGACCAGTTAAAACTACATTTTATAAGTACACAATGTGTAGTATAAATACAGTCCATGCATACAACAGCATGGTGTCCCTATTCTCTACCATTTAAATTGTGAAATTTTATTACAACCTAACAAACATTATTAACTATTTGAATATATTTTTAAATGAAATTTATTCCTCTGACAGCAAAGCTAAATTTTCAGCAGGAACATTCAGGAAACATTTCTTATTATTATCAATGTTGAAAACAGTTGTTCTGCTTAAAATTTTTGTGGAAACTGTGGTACACTTTCTATTCTTTTGATTCACAGAAAGATCAAAATAGCAGTGTTTATTTGAAAAAAGTTTTTGGTCCCACTTTATTTGGTGGCCTTAACTACTGTGTACTTACATTTAAATGAATTATTTGATACAATGCAGTTATTGTGTACATACATGTGTTTACATTGTACTTATATTTTAAAATACCTGCATGTAATTACATCTGTAATTAATTTCTGTAATTACATTTATAATTACCCTTAACCCACCTTACCACCAAACCTGTCCCTAACCTTATCAGTATCTCACATCAATAGCAGCAAAAGTGTTTTGCAATACAATATGAACACAATAAGTACACTGAACTTATTTTTTGATGTAAGTACATAGTAGTTAGGACCTCCTAATATGAATTGGGATCAAGTTTTTTATAACAATGTAAAAGTATTTACTTTTCAGTTTGGATCAATTTAATGCTTCTTTAGTGAATAAATGTAATAATTACTTAAAGGGATAGTTCACCAAAAAATGAAAATTCTGTTGTGAATGACTCACCCTCATGTTGATCCAAACCCGTAAGACCTTTGTTCGTCTTCAGAACACAAATTAAGATATTTTTGATGAAATCTGAGAGCTCTCTGACCCTCCCATAGACAGCAAGTGTACTACCACTTTCACAGAAACGTAGTAAGGGCATCATTAAAACTGTCCATGTGACATCAGTGGTTCAACCGTAATTTTATGAAGCTACGAGAATACTTTTTGTGTGCAAAGAAAACAAAAATAACAACTTTATTCAACAATTCGTCTCCGTGTCACCCTGGCACCATTTTGGAGAGTATCACGACATATGCGCGCACTTCGATCTGAACATAAACAACGTAAGTGCGTTCAGATCAAAGGGCGCACATGCGTGTTCTGTGTGAGCAGCACCATGCGCTTGCGTTGTTTACGTTAACATCAAAGCAAGCGCATGCGTCCTTATGCTCTCCAAAATAGCGCCCTAGAGTGACATGGAGACAAATTGTTGAGTAAAGTTGTTATTTTTGTTTTCTTTGTGCACAAAAAGTATTCTCGTAGCTTCGTGAAATTGCAGTTGAACCCCTGATGTCACATGAACCATTTTAACGATGCCCTTACTATGTTTCTGTGCCTTGATTGTGGTAGGACCGTTGCTGTCTATGCAGGGTCAGAAAGCTCTCAGATTTCATCAAAAATATCTTAATTTGTGTTCTGAAGACAAACAAAGGTCTTACGGGTTTGGATCAACATGAGGGTGAGTAATTCATGACAGAATTTTCATTTTTGAGTGAACTATCCCTTTAAAAAATGTTGCTTTTGAATGTTACTGTACTGGTTTAATAAAGTCCTCTTAGGTTCCCTCTCATATTTTTTCCTTGGGACCTTAGAACCCCCTTGCTGCCCCAAGTGGACCTTAGACCCTAGCTTGAGATCCCCTGGTTATATTTGTCAGTAATCAAATAGATAGAAAGTTAACAATGTTAATCATTTGCTACTTTCAAGTTTCAACATATTCTGACTGTTATACACACCACTTGTTACCTCCATCATTGGCAAACAATTTACCATTTACCCCAGTAAAACCATATAAGAATTGCTTTTTGTGTATTCAGAAGAATTTCAGCCTTCATTTATGAGCTGGACTGCTTTGCCTTGAGATAAGATGCTGTATTCTTTCACATTCTCAGAAGTGCCCTACGGACACTTTAAGAGTGAGAGTCCCAGCGCTGTGCATCTGACAGCCCTCTCAATGGCCTTCCCTCAGTCAGAGGTACCTTCAGCACTCAGAGGAGCGCCCTATAAGTCTCAGGTCGGCTCCCCTGCCTAGAATATCATAATATTTACACAGTACACCCAGCAGGGCCAGGCGGTATGATACGGCTGGCAGACGCTCCACAAAGGGATTCAGAGTGATCTAAAATGGAGAACGTTGGTGGGATGTTGTTAGCGCATTTCCACGCCTCAGTCCACATTAGTGATCTGGCGCTGTCCCACTACTTCTCTAAGAAGCCTCGCCATTCATCTCATTCATGCAGATGAAACGCGCCCTTTCATCCTCCTCCAGAGCCACGGTGATGAGGTTCATGCTTAATTCTGTTTTCACGTTTGTTCTTCACCGGTGTAGAAGTGCCGCCAAAACCGCGTGCGCTCTGGACGTCGGCTAGGCGTAAACTAGGCGCGATTTCTATTTGATGAAGCCTTGGCCTTGTGACATTGTCATTAGTTTTTTCTTGTGTAAATCTGCTAGCTAGTCTCAGAAGAGCCACTAAAGGGGATTGTAGGTATAAATATAGTCAATGTCAAAGACAGCCAAGCAAGGC
>JAFVLL020005525.1:0-12390 GCA_021397915.2 Tor tambroides | reverse complement strand
TTAAAGTCGCTGCACTGCGTATTAATGTGTGAGGCGCGTGCACGCGAGGGGGGTAAGATTTTCACGGGGGGTCGGATTTCGGTACAACACCGGCCTTCCTTCTCTCATGACTTACTTTTATATCTTAACGATATCACTAAGGTACCTGAAAGGTTATAGTTTGGTAAATAATTAAAACAAAAAGTTCATAATGTGTACCTGTCCTGCACATTTACTAACTGTTTATGACTTTTTGTCCGTTTTCTTGTCAGAGGTATTTTCCTGGTCTTTAGGGAACAATGGCTCCCTCTTCTGTCTCCACGCAAAACAATTTCTGTCTCTGGACACCACATCAATTATTGAAAAATTGAAGTATGTATAGGCATTTAAGAACTATTATTACAGAACTAATGTAGCTCACTGCACATTTAGTGAAATTATAAGTTTTATATCTTATATTAGTCAAGAAACAGCATACACAGTAAGCGCTCCCGCTCCGTCTAAAGTTGCTGACTTGAAGCCACTATTTTGAACACAGGTACATGACGAACGGTCATGTGGTAGGCTATTAGTTTATCAACTAAAATCGGTTTTGGTATAAAGTTCGTTTAACCCTTGACTTGTAGGCCAACCTGTTTACAACAGACGATAAAAACAAGATTTTCTTCATTCATCGCAAACTGTACAAAGCACGTCGTCACTACCCAAAATTATAAACCTTCTTTTAAAATCACTGGTTAACATTAAAAGTCATACAAAGTGCCGTTAGAAGACAAAAGAGCAGCTTACCATGAACTTTGAAAAGTGTCGGACTCCAGGCCATTGGCGACGCCGAGGCAGAAGGTGGCCTTGCGGGGGGTGCTCTCTGAATCTCCCTGAGCCGAGAGCCGGCGGGACAGACGGGGAAGCTGGAGGACCCCTGAAAATGTCCTCTTGACTGTACGGTGACTGGGCATGGATTTGGATCCGGGCAGGCCCTGCTGGTTCACAGTGTCCCATTCCCTCTGAATTCAACAGTGAAGGTAAATAATCTGCGCGGAGACATAATCTCTGTCTAGAACAGCACGGAAGACAGGTGAAGGCTAATACTGACATAATTACTATTAAAGTAACATAAAGGTAGTTGACAAATAAAAATTGGACTGTGTCCTATGGTGTGACAGCAAAAATGTAGAAAAAACCCCAACAACATACAAATAACGTGAGAAAAATTTATCTTCATTCTTAGAGTTACAAATAGCATAAGAGGTTTATCTTCAACGTTAGAGGTTATTTTTTTTTATTTTTTTTAACATTTTTGCTGTCACACCATAGTACAAATTGATACATCAACAACCCATAAATTAATAATAATAATATATAGTTAAATAGCCAAATAGAGGTATTTCCTTTTAGTTTGTTTTTATTTTAATAATACCATATAATACCTAATGATAGGGTGCACTTCAGTGAAAAATTGGTGATTTGCATAGTCACAGTGAATCTATTCAGAATCCAACTAGACAGTATGACTGTGAGCGCTGATGAACTGATATAACACACCTCTGATGTCCAGAAAGACTTCAAAGAAGAGCTTCGCTTCATATTGTTGAAATCGGAGGCAACTCTGAAAATACACAGTTCATGGTAATCAACAATAAATCTATTCAGAAACTAGAATCGCAACTTTTTCAGGTGCCTGGAAAAAATATTTTCTAGAGGATTATACAGTTAAATGACAAAGATAAGAAACACTAAGCTCCAGTCAATACATAGGCCAATGAATAATACTCAAAACAGCTAGTTTAATAAAGAACAGTTAAAATGTGCAGATAACAACACTTACCACTAAAGCTGAGAAGATCTGGTAAGATGTATTGTGTTTTTCTTCAAAAAAAGTGTCATTTCACAAATATAATTTTTAAGCACATCTTCAATCCATGAGAGTTGAACATTTTGGTCTCTTCAAGCCTGTGGCAAGTAACCTTTATAGCTCAAAAGCAAATGGTTTGTGAGAACATCCTGCCAGAACACCTGTTTTATCACAGTTTGGAAGCCCCTATGAAGGTGAGCAGTGTCCTGTCACTCTCACTCAGCAGGTTTGTCTTTGCTGACTGCAGAGCAGCTCACGTGCCGTCAACAACTGTCATACACCACTGAAAGATGGATGCCTTGATAGATGAACAAAAGTGCTCTTTTATATTTTGATTCAACCTCAAAGATCAAGTTCTAACATATAAAAAAAATAGTTAACTCTCATTCTGGTTTATGGTAATATTCAACACACAAAAATAATTTTATTTTCTTCCATTAAATAATCATAAATTCAAGCAGTTTCACATAATGACAAAGCAGAGATCAAAAGTTCTATCCAATGCATAAAATTTATAATCACAAAAACTAAACTAATTAGGCAAAAATGTACATGTGAAGGCCATTTATGAACATAACAGTAGTAACGCTACTGCTCATGCAGCATCTGTTACAGCATTTCTCCAATGTATATGAAAATAATATTGGCACACTATTGTTATTATAAACATGTTTGGCCAAACTGAAAATATTACTTCTTACAGTAAAGTAACTATAAACAATGTATTCTATACCATTATAAGAATATAATGTAAACAGTGTGATTTTATAAACTGCCCTTCACATGTCAAATTACACAGATTTTGGACAAATACATTTGTTTACAATTATTTAATTTTTCATATTTAAATTATTCAGAAATAATAAAAACAAAATTCCAATGGCAAAGTGTGCAATGTACCTGGCATTACTGGATAAAATTCTATTATATGAAATTTAAAAACAAAGCAGTCCATTACCAGTCTTGAAAAATAAGATTTAATTCTTTTTTCATGATTGAAGCTATGGTTTTAAATATTCCCTTTTCTTCAGTCATCTTCAGGCAGCTCACTCCGCTTCTGTTTTGGCCTCTACTTGGTCTCCTGGAAAAACACAAACGTCATTCGTCACCTGTTACAAGGAAGCTTACAGAAGAGAGTGTCACATTATTTTTCATCTTGCCAGGAGTTAAATAAACCTTTACCTTCAAGACTTTGTTATTAATTATATAATCTTTCTTAAGTAATTCTCACAAATGTATTATTATGTGATGCCATGTGCAAACTTTCTTACTGTGTTTGAGGTAGGAGAGGTAAGTGTCCCATCCCAGGGTAATTATATTCACATAAAGGACACGAAACTTGGGTGGCAAGAAGTAGAAGTTTATCATTTGCGCTGCTGGCCAAACACACCAATCTGCCTAAAAAGAAATATGTTATGAAACGTTGTCAGCAGTGAACTATTGGTTAACCAAGGTTGAACTAAGGACAGATGCTTATCATTGCAACATACCTTGTAAAACTCCCAGAATTTGTCTCTGAATTCTGCTTGTGCCTCAGACAAAGTGTGACCCTCCATCATACCCATACCTTCATAAATAAATACATAAATAAATACAAAAGAATAAGCAAGCAAGTAGGTGTAATATTCAGACTTTATTTTGTACATTATAAATCTTAAATATCATTATGCCTTACTACTGTCAAATTTACACTAAAGAAATAGGCTAAGATTTTAATATTTTGAACAAAATCTCACCCAATTCTGTATTTATTTGATTAAAAATACAGTAAAAACCTTCTATCATTGGAATTTAAAACAACTGTTTTCAATTTTAAGATATTTTAAAATGTAATTTATTCCTGGCAAAACTGAATTTTTAGCAGCCATAACTCTAAGCCATTTAAAAAAATCATTCTAACATGCTAACATTTTAAAATATATTCAAAGAGAAAATGGTTTTTAAATTGTGATAATATTCACACAATAATATTTGACCGTTTTAACTGTATTTTTAATCAAATAAGTGTAGCCAGTTTCTGCATGGACTTTCAAAAATATTAAAAACAAAAATCTTAATTATTACAAACTTTGACAGGTAACGTTAGTGTAGCTGTAATAAATTTGGAGACTACTAACTTTTGGATGGAAATCAGCAGCAAAATCTCACCTAGAAAGTACCAGGCCCCCAGTGCTGGCGATGCGACCAGCTGATCAGTAAGCACTTTCTTGCAGACATTATTAATGCCATTGCCTACAAAGTATTTGTCGAGCCACAGGTACCAATAATGCATGAAAGGACCCATAGAGCATCCGACCGCAAACATACAACCTATAGGGGGCGCAACACCGCGAGAGTTATTAAATCTCGCGTTACTTCTCATGACAGGATATTCACACGATACCATTTAAAATAAAAGTTTTATGTAATCACCCAATAGCACATGTATTACAAAGATTAGCTCATTTTAACAAGCCAAATTTTATTTGGTAAAATCATTTGCTCATTTGTTTAGTTGTCACCTGTTCGCGTCCAGTCACGTGTTCGGCCGGGTGTCCTCCGCGTCTCGCGCGTCTGCTGGAGGAAATCTCCCGCTGCCAACATCCCTCCACAGCTCACCGTGTTTGTCACGATCAGAAATCTGCCTCTGAAAAGCGGCTTCCAGTAACCGGCGATCCTTATGAGAAAATCCTTACTCTGACGAGATATCATGTTTAGGCCGATTTAACTTCAATTCCTCTCAAGATTCCGATCGATCAGCGCTTGACAACTTCATTCGCAACTTCTGTCCGTTTGCTCCAGGATAAATGGCATAAGATACGCAAAGAATATTGTAAATACTGAAAAGAGTTGCTAACTTAAATTTGAAAGGAAAGCATCTTCCTTAATACTCAGATAGATAGATATATTAAACATAGATTGGTTCCGATATCCCCAAATTGTCCTTTGCCTAACTTAAGCTACAATTATTTCTCCAACACATTTTCATCTTTAGATTTCATTCATATAACAAACGGAGCCCAAAACAGCCTGCAGGAGCCGGTGACGAGTCACATGCGTAATGTGGCGTTGTGCTCAAGAACATCAAGATTGCGTCAGCTTGCGCAGAGGAACAACAACAGCTTGACCCCATCAATAATTTTGTCCCGTTTGATTACAGAGGTGGACAGTAGTGAAGTATTTTTACTTTACTCACGTAAATTTAAAAAGTATCTGTACTTTATCAGAGTGTTTTTCTTTGGAAAACTTTTACTTCACTACATTCCAAAGCATAATGTCGTACTTTGTTACTGCACTACAACTTTGTTTACTTGAGTAAAATGAGAAAGTACTAGATTTCTAATGTAATTAAGTATTAAATGATATTTAATATGAAACGTAGAGCAGTAAAAAAAGTACAATATTGTGCTTTGGAATGTTGTGAAGTTTTATAAAGAAAATCACTGATAAAGTAGACACTTGAAAAGTACTTTTAAAGAAGAGTAAAAATACTTCACTACTGTCTGCCTCTGTGTTTGAAAACAGACTACTGCTCACTACTACTATTTATTATTAGTTTAGGTGTTATATTTAAAACCCAAAGTATTTTCACTTTGTAGGTCAAAATAATGTAGGACTCAGGTTAATGATAAGCAAAAATGTGAAACCATTGAAGAAGCATTCCTCTTGAGTAAAGTGCACTTGACTATTTTCTTAAAAATCATTAACACAACAAGCAATTAAAAGGTAATGGAAATTTGCTTTTTAATTTTGTTTACGCATACAAAACGGTTTAAAATGTGACTATAAAAATATGGTTGTCAGCAGTTGTAGTTTGCAGCAGAAACCCATGTCCAAAATTGGGCTTTCATGTACATACAAACATAAAAACAACAAAAAATGATTGAAATTAAAAAACATTGCAGCATGTATGCACTTGTGTTTCGTACATGGTCTCCATTCCTGATACGAGTAGTGCTGTTATCACAGTGATTGATTAGTTCATGCAGTAACGGTTGGTTTTCTTCTTCAACCCTTGACCACAAGCAGGTGGTTTGTCACCCTATATGAACACAAAGAATGAAGACGTCATGTGATTGACAAGATAAAACACTGAAATGATCATAAACACAAACAGGTTTACAAACAAACCTTGTACAAGCTGCACACAAGATTGAAGAGAGAATTCATAGCTTTATCCTGAAGATCGTCTGAGTGTTCCTGCAGGAACAACATTGTGCCATTTAATTACCAGGAAACACTGATAAAAAAAAAATTAAAAAAAACATTTCCTTGTAAATAAACAAATACTTGTCCTTACTCCATTAATAGTTATCCAAGGCACGTATTCATGAGGGGGTTTCAGAGAATTTGTTTTCAGTGCATTTTGATGCATTAATTTGTTGCCCTCATCTCCCTTCACACACGTCATGACTGAATCCCATGTGGTATCAGGAAAATAGACTCCAAGACACTGAGATAAGAGGTACAGATTAGCATAGCATTGCACCAGGGTATACAATAAATAATAATAGATGGCCACTTACAGGCTGGGCAGCTTTCAGCACATCTGCTCCTGACTCCATGCAGAAAATGACTGGAATAGCATTCGGTCCTAATGTATTCAACAGGCAGGTCTGATAGAAAAGATTACAATTACAATACCTCTATTTCAGCTCTAAACAAGATGCCTTCAATCTTCTTTAAAATGCTTTAGGGGTGAAATAAATGGCAAAACCTCACCTCAATCATGTTACCTAGACATTCATCTTCTCCGTGCTGACAAGTGAAGGTATACTTCCCTTGATCTTCTTTCTCCTATTATTATGAACATTTTAACATTCATTATTATTTTTACTTTTACTATGTGTAAAATAAATTGGTTGCTTTTTACACTGTGCAAGTTGTGGTAAAACTGTTCCAAAGGTGTGAACAAAAGTAAATATCATCTCGATTACATCTTGTTAAGTGCAAATAGCGATAGATGCTAGTTATATAACGTGTAAATAGAAGTAACGTGATGTCTGTACTGAGCAACAGTTGGGAGTGGAAATATACCTGTGCATTTCCATATGGAACCAGCTCAATGTTCATAATGTCCTGCAACATAATGAAGGTTGGCACGAGCTGCATTACAAGAAACTGTCTGCATCCAGGACACAGAGACTCGTAGTACAGGCTCACATTGACCGGGGCAGCGTTGGGCTTTGTTACGTTAAACTTCATGCACTGTTCCAGCACCTAAAAAAGAAGAGAATAAAGGGAAGCGCTCAGTTTCGTTTACGCTAATTGGGCGTCTGCCGCCTTCATGCCCAAAAAAATTTAGGGATTTCCCAGACAGTGGAAAGCATAAAACGAGAAGTGTACATATTACGTCAGGACGATTTGCATATCCAGTGTAGCCTATAATGCAACTTCAAATGCAGTTTTACTTTTTCTTGCTATAGTAAAATGATTGATAAAAAGAAATAATAAAACACATATAATCGTTTCAGGTTATGAAATTTAAGGACGAAGTCGTAAGTTTTGTTTTGATGCACGAGACACTTACCCCACATTCCGCTGCAATGTCTTGAGAGTCGCACCATTGTGAAGGCGGATACTTGCAGGAGTTAACAAACCTACCGCTGCATTTACTCAGCGAACATACAGCGAAGAGCAGCACAGACAGTCTAAAGCCGAACATGATTCCTGTCCACCAGCTTGCCTTGATCTCTGAATGAAAATGAGTGTCCTACATTTTTAACTTTCTTCCTCTTACACCGGTGCTACATTTTGATTGGTGTAGCTACGTGACGTCATTAAAATCCGGCAAAACTTTGCACCGTAAATGCTTTCATTACGGCATAATTATAACATTATCGCCCTATCACGAGGAAGACTGCATTGAAAACATAAACTGACTATCGGCTGTCCTTCAAAAGTTAAAAGTCGCCTATTGGAAATTTTCGCCGATATATATATATATATATATATATATATATATATATATATATATATTAACTTAAATGACACTGTATATTTACCAAATGAACTACTAGAATGGCAAGAGTTAATCCCAGCGGGCAACATTGGTGACAAATTACTTTTTGAGTTTGAAGGTTTTCAGATGAGTTGCATTTTACATAGTTGTCACCCATAAATGAAAATGTACTGTCTTGTTTCTGTGAACTTTATACATGTAAACAGTCACATGACCAGAGCTGTTTAACGCCAGTTTGCTGCTCTGAAAAAATGATGTCTGTGTCAAAAAGCTCCATAAAAGGAAACGATACATTATATATGCAATTTACAATACATGTAAAATATAGTCACTAGACACACAGAACCTGATTGCATAACTGATTGGTCCACATTATAACAGATTTAAAGTCATTACAAAATCAGAATTGACCAGTATAATTTGTTTTTATGAAACATTGTAGTGTTTATTTTAAATGGTTTATCTTTGCATATTTTTTAAATTCATGTGACCTCGTAATCTTTAGTTAAAAGATTGTTTACAGGTGCTTGATAATAATAAAAAATATTTCTTCTTAACCAAGTGAGCAAATTTTCACTTAGTAATTCCTCACTAGCTACCCTGCACTAACTGGTTTTGGGCATGTGGGTTGTTTCATTTGACTATGCAATGGGTGAAAATTTCCCTTCACTGTGGAAATTGTGAGATTAAATAGGTTAATTCATAAACAGACTGAACAAGGAACTATCACTTTAATTTTGCATCAAACAGATGCGACCCTAGACCCCAAAACCAGTCATAAGGGTCAATTTTTTCGAAATTGAGATTTATACATCATCTGAAAGCTGAATAAATGAGCTTTCCATTGATGTATGGTTTGTTAGGATAGGACAATATTTGGGCCGAGATACAACTATTTGAAAATCTGGAATCTGAGGGTGCAAAAAAAATAAATAAAAAATATTGAGAAAATCACCTTTAAAGTTGTCCAAATGAAGTTCTTAGCAATGCATATTACTAATCAAAAATTAAGTTTTGATATATTTACAGTAGGAAATGTACAAAATATCTTCATGGAACATGATCTTTATTTAATGTCCTAATGATTTTTGGCATAAAAGAAAAATCAATCATTTTGACACATACAATGTATTTTTGGCTATTGCTACAAATATACCCCAGCGACTTAAGACTGGTTTTGTGCTCCAGAGTCACATATTCTTAGGAAGAGCAACATAAAAGTTTTGGCAGCATATTTAAAGATTTAAAACCATCCTGATCCAGCTATATTTGCTCAGATTTTTCCACCCCCAGGTAATGTAAGTAAGGACACACACCAATGTGTTTGTCAAAAGACAACTGACACAACAAGTTTCTGGGTCACGGTACTTTCTGCTGCTTCAGCATGACATTCGCTGTAAAAGCAACAGTTGTTTGGATCACATCAGGCATCACAAGATCAAACTGATGACGACAGACAAGAAGGTGCAATAGACTCAATATCTTTTTATTGTCTTAAAAATAATTCCATCTACCTATTAAAGAGCCATATCTCTGTAATGCTTGTGTACCTGTTTGGGAGACAAACAACACTGATGCAAACTGTACACTGAAAAATCTGCACCCAAAAACAGATTGGAGAGAACAGAAGTGGTAAAAGGAAATAAAAGTATGTACATAAAGTTCGTGCACACACACATCCAGTAGAAACATACTGGGTAACAAACAGTGCTCCCCGTCCTCCATGTCTAATGGCACTTTGGTGTGCATCTTCAACAGACTACTTCACACACTCAGGGGGAAAGAAGACAGAAAGGTATCATTTAGTTTAAAGAGTTAAAGGATAATTAGTGGTTATGTATGAAAGCTTTTTCCACTGTGGGACAAAAATATAAAAAAGTTATCATCTCACAATTCTTGCAATTCTGAGGAAAAAATGTCTGAATTGTAAGACAAACTCATAAGTAACTTTATATATATATTTATTTATTTTACATCTCTCAAGTTTATATCTCACAATTCTGAGGGGAAATAAATTCTAATTTTACATTTTGCAATTGTGAATATATCTCTCGAAATTCAGTTTTTTATTTCAACCACGGAATACAAAATAAAGTAATTCCAACTTCTCCAATAAAGTAATTCCAAAATCTCACAATTATTACTTTTTCCTTACAATTGCAAGTATATATCTCAAGTCTGACTTTATATCTCGCATTTCCAATTTTTTTCCCCTCAGATGTGCCAGAAAAAATGCAGACTTGTGACACAAACTAAGCTTTCATAATTAGGTCATAACCACTATGCATGAAAAATGTATTTAATACGCTAAGTTATAATAGAACAAAAACAGAAGTCTATAAAACTTTTGGCCCTGCTGTATCTTGCTTTTCAGTGTATATCTTGTTGTAGAAAGACGGAAGAGGAAAAAAGAACTGCTAATTTTAGTTCTTGCTCTGACTGAAACTATAGAAGGAAGTTAGAATTCAGTATATAATTATTATAACCTTTCCTTCTGGGCTTTTATTATTATTATTATTATTATATGTAACTTAAAACTTGAAAAAGAAAAATGTCTGCTATGGAAAAAAAAAAAATCAACGAAGAATGCTGGCAAACCTGCTCTGGGTCACAGCTGCAACCTAAAAGACCATATTAAACTTCCTTTTTATTCAGAAGAAAATACGATGTGAGGTGAGGGAGCACTGTTTAAAGTGAACAAAGAATGAAAACAAAATCTTCAAGTTTAAAACAACAGAGACACAAAAAAAAGACAAGAGACCCCGTCTAACAGACTCCTTTCAGGACCAGACAGAGAATGTCTGAAAATACATCTTCTATTTGGTTAATTAGATACTGTAAACATTTGTAACTGTACTGAATGGAAGAGAGATATTCAAGCTAGCTTATCTTTGAATCTGTAAGGTCATTACTTACAATGAGGAAAAACAAACATTGACATACAATTAGTCTCTCTTTAAAAAGAAGTTAAAGAAAAAAACGAAAACGACTTCGGCACGATCATAACACACTGACACTACAGGCCTGTAACTAAAATGTGTACCTAAACCTATTTCGGTTGCTCATAGAGGCTGTCAAGCTTCATTAATTGTCACGCATAATCACCTCAAGATGTGCTTGTATAGTGCATTTAGAGGCTTTACTCCACTGCTTCATCTCACACAAACTCGTCACATCTGGCTCATTCTCTGTGCTCTCAATGACCCAACGTCAGTCAGTCAGAACATTCAAGGAATCATAACCAGTGTCTCTGTTCTTACTCCACACCATCATAGCAAAACAACTTCATCCTATCGATATGACAAAACAAACTGGAGTATACCGACAAACAAGCTTATAAAACAAAAGCCTGCCTCATTTTAATGTCTGTGGCAGATTCATAAACGAAAATGAATCGATCTAAAAGGAGGATGTCAAAAGCAAAGGATTCAGGCTAGTTTAAAGTTTCTAGGTTTCAATGAAGTTTTAATTCCAACTTGCCTTTTAAAATCAACTAGCTTTCTAGGAAAAAACTGATGCAGTGTATTTCAGTTAAAATGTAGCTTTAATAAAAAAGTCTGTTTATACCAAGATGAATTTCATGATTGGAACAAAAATGCAGTTCAATTTTTGCATTCAATTTGTCTATTTAGACAAACGCGTAAAAAAACGGCACGAGTGCTGAATGAAAATGCAATTTCTCTCCATGACAGTAGGTGGCGTTTATGAAAAAGAAAGAAAAACCCCTGCTGTGCTACAGATGCTGTATTGTCCATAAGTGCCAACAAATCAGTTTGTAATAGCAGTGGCTCTGGGCATGTGACTAAAAAGCCTGAATCTTATTGGTTGGCCAGCTTTATTTGCAGTGCGATAGATAAAGGGATAGTTTACCCAAAAAGCATAATTCTGTCATCATTTACTCACCCTCAAGTTCCAAACCTGTATGAGTTTCTTTCTTCTGTTGATCACAAAAGATGATATTTCAAAAAAAATGTTAGTAACTAAAACAGCTAACGATAGTCATCGACTTCCATAGTATGAATAAAAATACCATAGAAGTCAACGGCTACCAGCAGATGTTTGGTTACAAACATTTTTCAAAATACATTCTTTTATGTTCAACAAATGAAAGAAATTCATACATGTTTGGAAACAACATGAGAGTGAGTAAATAATGACATTTTTCTATCCCTTTAGAACACCTATCCATAAAAAACTTCTGTCACATACACAGCATGCAAATGTTTGTGTCAGCTGTTTAATCAAATTCAAATTATCTCACTGAATGTCTGTCTTTGTGTAAACAGACCTAAACACACAACCTTGTAAAATGAATGAAATTACTCCTGTTGTTAAAATGGTACCTCATCTGAACTGACATCCATGAAAGAGCATACTGGTTAAGACCAAACCTCATTAAAAGCTTAAAAGCTAATGTTAAACACTACAAATAAGAGGTCCTTTCATCATACAGTCTTCCTTATCTTGATACTCACAATAGACCTGTAATTAGAAAGCGATTTATTTGAAAGTATGTAACACAATGTGTTTGATGAGATGATCCTCCTTTTTTCAATTAAAAAATTGCGTAGTTGTGCTTTGAAAGCATTTGATGTAATTTAGCACTTGCTTAACTTGG
>JAFVLL020005524.1:0-53337 GCA_021397915.2 Tor tambroides | reverse complement strand
AGAGAGAAGAGCGGCACCACCCCAGGAGGGATGAAGACCATCTCTTTTCAACAGGTCAGGTCTGCCCCAAAAATTCTTCCAATTGTCTATAAAACTTATGTTATTCTGCGGGCACCACTTAGACATCCAGCCATTGAGTGACGATAGTGAGTAAGAGTGAATGAATGAATGAATTTGGATTTGTGCCTGCAATTTCATAGGACACCAAAGCGCTCTGTATTTGTGGAAAGCAGCAATTATGTTAAATTTCTAAACTGTTCTCATGTTGTAAAAGTTAGGGTTCAAGTACTACTTAACTAAATATTTTTTGTATTAGCTCATTAAAAAAAGAATATAAAATGCATTTTACATTTATTCATTTAGCTGTGATTGTTCAGAGACTAAAGACGCACTGATAGAACAGTCCTGGTCTATTAGCGCTGCAGATTTTAGCAAGACACTTAAATCTAGATGAACTGTCCTCGCAATTAGTGCGCTGTGCGAAGCTTTGGATGAAAAGTGTCTGATAAATGGCATGTAAGTAACAAGATGTTCAAGCTCAAGTGGACTGTTAACTAACTCAGCGGTGGAGTTATGAGTCATAATGATGCCTGGAGAAAGAATTTTAGTGGATTGTCTTTCCCTGTCAGATACAGTATCTGTCCACAGCGTTGCAATTGGCTGCAGTTTGCCAGCCTAAGAATGTTTTCAATTAATTTTTTCCATTATATGACATTATACTTCCCCCTCCTTCGAAATGACTGGAATATTCACCCTCCTGTCTGTTTCAAAGACTGTTATTAAGAAATAGTTCTGCATGCGCAGAGGATTTCTTTTTTCTTATCGATCGCAGTCATCCGTCAGCAACTGAGGAGAGATGAAGCGCTGGTTTGCCACCGGTGGTCAGTGTGCTACCGTCGGGCTGTGGTCAGTATCCTCAGGACAGATCGCTGCGTTTGACCGATGATGTCCAGGGTGATGTGCTGTCACAGTTGGACGGCAGCTTGTCAGTGTCTAAAATATGACAGAAAGATTTTAATGCATGCCAATGGCAAGATGAATTCAAAAGAGATGAATTATGGTGGCAAACAAGTGGAAAAACATAGGGCAAAATACACTACATCTGTAATGGCAGTTTGTTTGTCATGAATTAGGTCAGAAAGAAACAACAACAACAAAACAAAAAAGACACAGCTCTTGGGTTCAGGATTGATTTCAAAATTTTATTGTTTGTTTTTAAGATTTTAAATGGGTTGGCGCCTGCTTATTTATCAGAGCTTTTACATGTCCACATTCTTCTGGGCTGTTGTTATGATGTTTTGTGTGGATGCTAGAACGTTGTTACAGTAGGTCATTGCTAAGGTGTTCTGGGTGGTTGCTAGGGCATTGCTACAGTCGGTGGTTGCTAAGGTGTTCTGGGTGGTTGATAGGACATTGCTAGATGTTTACTAGGGTAGTTGTGGTTACCAGGGTGTTCTTTATGATTGCAAGTGTGTTGCTAAGTGTTTACTAAGGTGTTCTGGGTGGTTGCTAGAGTGTTGCTAGGTGGTTTCTATGGTGTTATGTGTGTTTGCTAGGGTATTGAAATATTAGGCCATTGCTAGGGTGTTCTGAATAGTTGCTAGGGCATTTCTTGGTGCTTGTTAGGGTGTTCATTTAGATCACTTATGAAAGTGATAGCAACTTTCTCAAGAAGCTGTGCATTTTGAGCACAAAAAAGATTCTAATCTCTAACACTATATTTAAGCAACAGCAATAGAAAGAACCACTAATTATATCCTATCGCATGAATTCCAAACATCAAATTACAAATGAATAAATGTTACAAATTAAAGGAGAATATCTAAAAAGAAGTGCAGAATGTAGAAAAATCAGTGATAAAGATGAAACACTTCACACTGGTGTTGCTAAATGTCAGTGGCAAACATTGATGCTATCAGAAGAGAAACAGATACGTTTAAAAATGTATGCACATCTCGTTCCAACTTCAGATGGTCGGTTTAAAAAAGATAAAAAAACAAAACAAAAAAACAAACATGTCCTAGAGATACTGGGTTCTAAGATGAAGTCCGTTAAATGATAGTCTGTGCCATTTGGCAGAAACTTGGCTGCAGAAGCTACTATAAACATATTAAACTTCCAGCAGAGAAGAGTGGAAGAATCAAAAGTAAAAGTTTCACAAACACAAAATACACTGAAAAATTAAATAGCACCTTGAACCCTCTGAACAAATTACTACAGCTTACAGTTTTTTGTGCATTTGACTCATTCCACAATTTGTCTGCAGAGTGGTGACTGTATATTGAGTATTTCCTTTAATAATGCCATAAATTATACAATGGTTATTGGGAGTGGGCCACTGACAGTTATCACAGGCTTTATCATCATGAAATCTAATTTACTTGAGAAAGGGTCTCACATTTACATTCAAATGCTAATTAACCTACACAGAACTGAAGCCAAACTTGACTGTAGGAACTCCTGAGGTCATCTGGATTCCGGCAGATTTACTGAATAGCAACAACTGTTTGATTGACGTTATCTGAATCAAGTTCAGCAGATGTATTCAAACAAACTTCATTAATTCTAAATTGCAAAAGTTTGAGTTGTTAAATAGTTGAATAGCATGTTTTATAATGTGCTTTCTGCAGCTTCATGCTGCTCACGTGGGCAGCGTGAATCTTGTGACCCGTGAGACAAGTGAAATCAGTATGTGCGAAACGAGCCTTATCCTTCATTTTTATTTGAATGAATTCCCAGTTTATTAACTGTAGCATTCACAGTCTTCTCCATATTTGACAGCATCCTCATAAAATGTGATAAGCCACCTATTATTGAAAAGTTTAGGCCTATATATGATTTGAAACACAGTGACAGTGGAATGCAGTCATGCAAGAACGCATCCCAAGCATCACAGTTGTTTATTTTCCCTTCAAGTTGTTATAGCATTCGGCAAAATACCCTAACATGTTGTTGCATGCCACGCGCGCAACGTCATTGGTATATAGCCACCGATGCATGGCATTTCTGCTTTGTATGGAGTCAGTTAAAGAACACGCCTTGAGGGATTTGATCCCTGCATTGTTAAGCGAGTACCATGCGAGTTTTGCGCCGTTCGCCTGTCAGTGTGATTGGAATGACTTCACAGAGGAGGAAAGAATAGAATGACACTGATATTCAGGGAATTCATTTGCATATTATGAGCCTTTGATAACAGAACCTGCATTTCCCCCTCAGCTGTAAGACGAACGAGCCAAACTTTAAATGAATTGGCTGATGATACGGAAGACTTAGTCGGAAGCAGAAGGAAAAGTATTCCACATTTTTACATATTCCAGGTTTAGCGGATGTCAACATTAGTTCCGCATTTGGCAGAAGCAGATTTTTTTTTCCTCCTTTTTTTATGCAGAAGGAGGGAGGTCAGTGCACAGGGGCCAGGAGCATTCCTGGAGCGGACATGAATTAAGTGACTTGCTTAAGGGAGAAGCAGCCGTCGTGAGAGGAATTGCCTCTAGCAGGATTTGCATTCCCTGGACATTCCCAATTACACTGCAGTTCTTAAGCCATACAAGCCAGGCAGATGGCTGTTACTGTTGTTACATCAGATATAACGTGTGATATATTCCCCTAAAATGTAGATAAAAATGACAATTATTAGCTCGAAATATATAACTTGAGTAATCGAAACAGGCTCCAGCAAATGACACAGCATCCCCTGAAAGGATATTAACATTTCACGCCACCTTTATTATGAATGACCGTTATCTTTAGTCTTCAGGGACAGTTATGATACTATATTTTATTTTATTTATTTTTTTTAATAACCGCAGTGAATCATCTTTCCTTAAACCTCAACAACACAAGCAGCACAGATACTGTGGGTGGTATACCATGAGAAAAAAAGACAAAGGTCCACATTTGTTAAGAAAACAAGAATATATGGCCAAGTACATTTGCGTTTTCTAAAGTACATGGCAGTGCTTGCAGGGCAGCAAACAAATAGTGCTGAAGATTTAGGTAGGTTTAGGTTTCAGGCTTTTAGTCTTTGTAAATAAAATGCTACGTGAAATTGTTTTGTTTTCTGTTGGCTGCAAGGCTGCTATGCAGGTGGTTATAAATGGGGTTGTATGCCTATGAATATAAATATATGCGAGGAAGACTAATTCCTCAGTATGCAAATAGATATCTGGTTGCTGCAACTGTGACTTTGGGAATATTTAACAATATAAAAATATTATTTATATATATATATATATATATATATATATATAAATCATCATGCTGAATTTAATTTCATTTTAAATGATTAAAAACTTCTTGCTGCCAAATGGGTAAAACCTAGTGGTTTAAGGGATAATGGCAACGATTGGTAAAGTTTTAAAATTGCGATTAATTAGTATTTTGGGGGGCTGTGCTGTGATCCTTAAACAGAGTATTTTAAAGTCATCTAATGATTCTTGTTGTAAATATGCATGACAAGATTTTTGGTATACAAACTACAGTTACATTTAATGAATAAACTTTTATTTTTTGATGCTTTTTTGTCTTTGACCTTATATTGGAAAAGCCTTTGGGGCATACTGGTTTGATTCACGAATGCAGACATGCAGTGCATTGTAGCATGATGGTATAAATGGTGTATAGAAGCTAGAGAATACTTGCAGAATCTATGCAGGACTGCAGATTGTGGAATAGCAACCATTTAAGCTTGTTGGTTGATTGTGCAGTGTGAGCAAGTGTATAAAACCAGATTATTTTCTTCTGAAATTGCTATATTAAGTCTAGGCTACATGTACTCGAGTGAAATTAAACATGCACTCTTTTTTTATCTTGATGGATTTTTTATTTATTTATTTTTATTTTTTTGCAACTCTGATAATTTATACATCTTACTCATGAAAAAGAATTTCTGAGCAACTAGAGCAAAAAGAAAATCGGTCAAAGATATGATTTCAATGCTACTTTGTGTGCTTTTGAGAATACAGAAGAACAAACTGGTCTTCAAAGAACACTGTAAAACCTCACAGTGGTAGCATAATAATAAAAGCATGATTTGAGAGATTTTTAAAGAACATGACTGCTCTCTGTAAAGCACAGTAGTTACTTTTAGTATATAACATAACGTCCAATTTACTCTTTTACAGTTGTACCTGAAAAACAATATAAACACAGGGCAAAACTTAAAGATCATGGACTCCCGTGATCAAACCGAAAGCTTTGATGTTATTAGTATTGACCGGGTTTAGATTACACTAAACCTCTATGGAGCTATGTGTTGAATGATGCAGTATCCGAGGATAGGTTGCGTTCTGTGGTAAACAAAGTATCCGTACAACCTTGGCATTACATCCCTTTAAGTGAACAGAAAATGTTTTCCCTTTTTTTTTTTTTTGACATTAGCGTGTTATAGTCTGGGCAAAGGAATAACTATATACTGAAGACGGTTGTCTACAGTACCTTCCGTGAAATCTTGATTATTTAGGGCAAGTGTGGTAAACCACCGTGCACACACTCAGCAATTCTCTCCCTTGAGATCTTTTGTCACTTACCTCTCAGGATGCTCGACATCAATAAACACGTCTCTTTCACTCAGCACACTGTCGCTTGTATTTGCAAGCCAAGCCCTTCTACCACTGTGAAGCGGTGGGATCCATCACAAAAATATGAGTCACCCCCTCCACCACCGCTCCATAGTCCTGACACCAGCAAAACAGCCTCAGAATCTCATATCAAACACCAACTTTTGAACTCTAGCGTGCTTTGTCTTGGCAAACTAGAGTTTAGTATGCAGTAAGCACTAGTGTGGCATGACTAAACGTTATCATGGTTTGTCTTTGCGCTAACACGGCAATAAACAGATTGTGACCACATATCAGTACCGCTTATCTCAAAACAAAAACAGCTTAATGCACAAAATTATACACTGCAGGTCTGTGTGGACTTATAGGAATGGTTGATCTAAAAATTTTATTCTTTCATTATTTACTCACTTATTTACTTGGGTTATAATGGTATTTTTTCTTGAAGAACATAAAAGGAAAGAATTTGAATGATAATTATGCAACTACAAATAAATGTAAATTATAATCAAACCAATCTCTTCTAAGTGATGACCAGAACACCTTAGAAGCACCATAAATGTAGTGTTAATGACATGTGCGTTGTATTTCAAGTCTTTGAAGTGATATGGTAGCTTTGTGTAAGGAACATATACAAATGTGTTATTTATTAAATTAGTTTTAAATTTAGTATATTATTAAATTCGTCATGTAACCCATCAATGCAGTTTGGTTATGCAGACTGGAGAAAATCAAAATACATACATATCAAAATACATACATACATACATAACAAAAAAAAAAAAAAAAAAAAAAAAAAAAAAAAAAAAAAACTAAATTGGTGCAGATTTGATGTCATTAACCATTGGCCATTAGTTCTTGTGTGTCATGGAGTGTGGAAGTTTGATTATGCAGACTGGAGAATTTTTTTATTTTATTTTATTTTATTGTTTCTACAGGTGGATCAAGGTTGGATAATAAATATTTACAAATAGATTTGAGTGAATTATTTCTTTAATCTCAAGATTTCTTACCCTTGAGATTCAAGAGGTTTTATTTATCTATTTTAGTTCCATTAGAACCATGCTTTTTCCAAAAAAAATTCTAAACTTAAAACACAAACTCATTTGCTTCGAGAGTTGTCCTGAATCAACAGACACAGTCTTGAATAGTGATCATTTTTCAAATCTTCTGCAAACTCATTTTACCTTTGCGGCTGTGTAAATCTCTAGATCTTCTGTATGCATGAGGTAAACTTCTGCTTTAATAAGTCTGCCCTCATTCTGCAGGTAATTGGCTTTGATTTAACATTTCCTACATTAATAATAGCTGTCACACTTTGGTGCAGATACACAGTAACTCACTCCGTTCATGCACAGCTAATTAGTACCGAGATCAATCACAGGATAATAGAGTAGACGTCTTTGAATATAAATATACCAAATACCTAGCATGTGCTTACGATTGCGACAGGTTGGACAGACAGACACAAACAGATCTGAAAATGAAAGAAACTGCATCAATTAAAGAGTCACAACTTGCACTAATGTGCTTTTCCCTGAGGAAGTCTTTAAAGTGGAGTTGATAGCATGACCAAAGCTGTCAGGTGCTGCAAATCAATTATGGCCACATGTGTAGCCTCAAGACGCCTTTCCTTTTACAAAAGAGATGGAAGAGAAATGGCTTCTTTCACTTTTAGCTTTTAATACGTGAAATAATTGTGCCTGCTGAGTAGTTTTCACTTAAACTAATTGCTTTTCTGCTGTTATGGTTGAATGTAATGGTGGCATAAGGGTAGATAAAGCTTGCAGCTGTAATTGTAACCCAATGTCCAGGACTTTCTTTCAGTAGAAGTGGAAAATGTGGAGTATAACTTGTAGATTTATACAATATAAAGTAGAACAGGCAAGTGACATGTGGAAGTGTGTGTCTTGTGTCTTGACAGCTATATGTCAGTATAGTTGCATGAAATAGCAGTATGTTGCGAGTGTGGAAGCTTGTTTCTGCAACAGTATGCATGAATGAATGAACAAACGAACAAACAAATGAATAAAGGTAATTGCTATTTTTTTTAGACTTTTTGTTTTTAGATTTGCAAGATATGAACTCAGGATTCTGACTTTTTCCTCAGAGTTCTGAATTCACATAATTCTGAACTCATACTGTATATCTTGCAATTCTGACTCTTTTTTTTTTTTTTTTTTCTCAGAATTATGAGTTTATATCTTGCAATTCTGTTTTTCCCCCACCACTGAATAATAAATAAATAAATAAATAAATAAATAGAAGTAATTACAATTTTTTCATCACAGTTTTGAAAAAAAGTCAGAATTGTTAGATAAAAAATTGCATATTTAAATAGACAGGTATAACTAATTGGATCACCCTTGTTTGAATACAGTTTTGATCACAGTTTAATTATATGCTACCATTCAGAAGTCGGTAGGATTTTTGGTTTAAAATTTGTTGATCTATACTTTCTGACCACAAATTTTCTATGGCAGTGCATATTAAAATATAAAAGCATATAATAGCATATTTACACTTAAAATGACTTGCTCAGCAAAATTGTTGTTTCACCATCACAGAAACCGACTTGAAAGACAGAACTGAGCATAAAAGAAGACCGTTTATGCTAATTCACTGCCACACTCCTGAAAATGCAATGCATTCTTGCATTATGAGGTCATGAACTGCATTCGTCTACATGCTTAGGACTGATGAATTATTTGGGAATGCATTTTTTCTTGTGATTACACATTGTTGAATTGCTGCTGCAATCGTTTCATACAAACATTAAGCTTCTTGAGGTTGCATTTGAATTTTCAATTTGGCATAGTACACATAGTGTATTGCTTTTATATATATTCCCAAGTTACACAGTGAAATTAATGTGTGCATATATCCCCAAGCTTCTCCCCGATTAGAGCAGAAGTTGTGGTATCAATTAGATGGTGAATTATATTGGCACCAGGTTACATCAGCCATCATCCACTGGCTCGTCTTTACTTCGCCTGACAGGCTTGACATTGATATTCACAACGAGCCGTGGTCACTCGGATCCTGGCTGGGGAATTAATGCAAAAAGTTGCAGAAATGTGCACTTGTCAAAGTTTGGCATCAAAGTGCCCTTGAAGTGGTACATCATACAAGGATCTTTGTGTCAACAGAGGTCAACAAAGCCTTGCACACACACACACACACACACACACACACAGAAGATCTAGCTACCACTGTCTCGTCTCGTCTTGTACGTGTTTATCCCCCGTGTAGAAGCACCAGCGTCCCAAACTGACCTCTGTCAAAGAGTTCAGGTCGTCGCAGCGTGGCTTTTTGCGTGTCATGCAACACTTTTTATCTCCCAAAGCACCTGGAGGTTTTGAAAAAGGTCACCTAAAGCCTGAATGACATGAATAATTCAAGTTTCTCTCCAAATTTACTGCACTAATAAATATCCAGAAATCACTTGCTATTCGGTCTATTAGGCAGCGCTCACCCGACTGTCTCGGACAGCATCAGATTTTCAAGCCTCAATGACTCATTGATTTTGAATTACAGGGCATGTTCATTGTCTGGGTGAAGCAATGATCTGATAAGACTGATCCACTTACATCACCCAGCTGACATCAAGACGAGCCTTTTGAATTTTTCAAAGTGAATATCTCATGAATAGGGCGCTCTGTTCACAGGAAATGCCAGTATGGCACCAAAAAGATCTTAGACGTGGTTACCAAAAATGTGACATGACGCCGACAGTGTTTACAATAGTTTTCCGATTGGGCCGGTCACCACATCAGTTGAAGGATGAAAATAGGATGCGAGTAATGAGATAAAAATGTGCTGCGGAAAACAGTTTTGTCCTTTCATTATGAAGCGCACAAAACTTTAATTCAAAGTCACCTGCTTTGATGTGCACAAATCATCCATACATAAATTTAGAATAGCATCAGTAGTTTAAATTTTTTAAGTCTACACACACACACACACACACACACACACACACACACAGTATATATATATATATATATATATATATATATATACATATATACATACATATACTAGTGCTGTCAAAAGATTAATCGTGATTAATCGCATCCAAAATCAAAGTTTTTGTTTACATAATATATGTGTGTGTACTGTGTATATTTATTATGTATATATAAATACACACACATGCAATATATATTTTGAAAATATTTACCTGTATATACATTTATATATTTATATTTTATATTATATATATAAATACATTTATTATATAAGCATAACATTTTTCTTAAATATATAATTGCCTGTGTTTGTATTTATATATACATAATAAATATACACAGTATACACACATATATTATGTAAGCAAAAACTTTGATTTTGGATGCGATTAATCACGATTAATATTTTAACAGCACTAATATATACATACATATATATATATATATATATATATATATTCGTTTTTATAAAGTAACACTGTCCAACAGTGACACCCAGAATACTTGCGGAGGCTTGCCTCCCTTCAGCCCATTGACTTTCAACAAAAACCCCTTAGCGTGCCATGACTTCTCTGGAGGCCCATTGAGATGACTCCATCGCGCTATAATTGGATGTGATTGTTTTTTGCGATAAATCCCGCCTCTTGTTTTTGTGCGAGCTCTCGGTTTGAATGAAGAAAATTATGGCGTTACAACTCACCTGCTTAGATATCACTGCTATGTGTCACGTCAAAATAAAACTTGAAATGGCCTGAAAACGTGATGACCGCGTTAGTTAGTGAGCATTCAGCTTGATGAAAGAAAATGTAACGTTATCTTCGTGTCTGTGACAGTGTTTACAGGGCTTTTATGACGATGACTGGAAAATAAGTTAACTATTAAAAAGAACAGCTGAACATCAGTTCACAAATAAAAAATTGAGCAGAAGTTATTTACACTAACTCCGCCCATCAATGTAAGGTTACTACAAAAGACGCTAGTTAATTAACAAATCCAGTGGTATAGATAGTAAAGCACGTACTGAAGTCTTTTTTGATGTGATCGACCCGGGTTTGATTCCACCCTTTACCAAACTTTTTTCCCCTCCATTTTCAAATCTCATATCACATGGGGTAGGCTTATATTGCCCCAATACGGTGGCATCCATTTAATAATTTGAATTAAAATTATAATTTACATTCAACATGTTATTATTGCATACTGTTTTATAATGTTCTACAATACTAAGGTGCAGATAATTGCCACTATTTGAGAGTAGAAAGAGTATTTGAGTAGAAAATCCTGCTATTTTAACATAGTGTAAATATAATCTATAGTTATTTTGCACTTAGTGTAAGTAGCATCTTAGATTAATAAATGCTGTAGAAGTATTGCTCATTCTTAAATCATAGTTAGGCTAACATTAGTTACAAATGAAGTCTTTCCAAAATATTTTTCAAATTGTTACTGCCTTTCATTATTATTTTGGAATAAATGTAAAAATGCATAAAAACACTGTGAAATGTATAATTATTATTTAAAATATTAAATAAAATAAAAACAATGTTAATAAAATACGAAAACATTAAGTGTAACAGGCACATGAATTTATATATATATATATATATATATATATATATATATATACACTGTATATAACTGCCTCCTCATTTTAAAACACCACCACACGCCACTGGTATGTAGGTATGTATGTATATTTATTTATTAAACTGAAGCTTTGATGAACACAAAAAAAATGGTGTTTATGTATTTATCTTTTTTTGGCATTTTGAAAATGTTCTTGTTGAAATTTAGATTTATTTGTGAAGTTGTAATGGTAATATTAAAAGAAAAATGCAATCTGAACATCTGCTGTACATTCAAATAAATCCAGTAACCATAAAAACAATACTTATTATTATCTAAATTCAAAAATGTTCTGAAGAGGCCAACGTGACACTCTTTTATAGTTGGGTGTTAGGCTTTTCTGAGATCCTGCACAAGCCTCTGATATATTCCAGTCTCAGACAGAGCTCAAATCCCTCCTTCAGTGCAAGTCTAAGGGATTTTTCCTTAGTTTATTTGTCCACCAAGCCAAAAGTGTAAGCAAAGTAATAGCACACGTCCGTACCACAAAATAGTTCGGGGCAAATTACGTGTCCCTAACCTCAATTATGAGCAATTGTAATAGTGACGCGTGCCATACCAAGCCCCACTTATTAAACATCACTTAATGCGCATCTCTCCATTAGCTTAAATTATCATATTGCATTTCAGTGTGATTATGCAAACACATCACATGCAGTTCAAAAAACACTCAGGTTTTCTCTGGAGCTTTGGATTGGAGCCAGTGTTTTTCACTGCTTTGGTACCACCACATCCTGCCTGAGACCTAAACACTGTCATAAAACACGCTGCAGGCCTGATTTCAGATCCGCTGAAACCTTACGAGAGACGGGTCCAGAACAGCCCAACAGCTTGGTTTGTGTGCATTCTTGCTGCTCCAGGGGTGAACTCTTGTTTTCTGATTGTTTAAGGCTTAGCGAGGGTCTGTAGACCATCAGCACTCCATAGCTGCCAAGTCTGGTCTGTCTTTAGTTTCAGACTTTAGCCCTGAATTACGGTTCGCACTCAGAATATATACACGATCGGTAAGCAGCATAAAGGAGAAAGGGTCTGGAAGTCATCCAGAGGCAATGAGCTTTTCGGGCAAGTGTGAGCATCTGATACTAATTTCAGAGTTGGATTGTGTATGGTGCTGCATGCATGGCTGGGAAACATTCACAAGACGTGATAAACACAAAGCATATATGTATTACTCCAAAAGTAACCGGTTCCGGTCAAAACAGTGCCTCATTAAACTGAATAATACACTCAGCTGGAGGGTTTATGCTGTTTGAAGTTATTTCGGTTGCAATACCAGTAAAACTAGTTATACTTGGGGCCACTGAAGGTGTGTGGCTCCTATTGTGTCTGCTGATTTTATTCTTCTTCTTCTTCTGGCAGTCAATAAAAGGGTAGGAAGATTTGTATCCGCTGTTGGGGAACAAATCTCAAACTCTATAGCGCCACAAATGGATACATATCACATTTATGTGCTTATAACCCTTGGTCTTAAGATTTCAAACTTTTATTTGGATTCTAATGGTATACTCAAAAAACTTGCACTTGGTTTCCAATTATCGAAAAATAGATTGGCCACCAGATTGTTTTTTATTTCTTCTTCTTCTTCTTCTTTATTTTCCCAGAATGTTCTCATTCTCAGATGATCATCAGACAAATCAACACAAAAATAAATCAGCAGAAGTTATACTTTCAATAATGTTGCAAACTTTTATTTTGACATTAACAGTGGCAGCCCAACATAGGAAGTGTGTACCTTTGTAATGTTTTGGTGAATTTAAATGAAAGGTACAGCATGTTATTGTCACCAGTTCCTGAGGGTATACCTGAATAATTTGATGATAGAATTTGATGACTTTTTGGATAAACAAACAAACTCAAACTCAAACTCAAACTTAAACTTAAACTTAAACTTAAACTTAAACTTAAAACAAAAACAAAAAAAAACCTTGCCTTGCACATAGTGCCATTTTGGATTTTTTTTTATGAACTACTGTATTTATAGCTCTAGTGTTGTATTTTATTTGTTTGTTTGTTTGTTTTAGCTGTAGATATTTTACATTTTATTTTAATTTATTTTATTTGTAGACACTTTTTACATGCTATTTTACTTTATTTAATTTAATTTAATTTTATAATTCTCTCACATAATATTCATGCTTAACGAAGAAAATAATCTATTTAATGGAGCTTTTATATTCAAAATCTTTTTGGCAATAGCAGCATTAGCATTTTCTCAGCAATATTTTTGTGTGCTGATCAGGACTATTATAGTTAACTTAAATTGACACTAAAACTGAAAAAAAAAAAAAAACCTTAAAAACATTAACTGAAATAAGATAAAATATAAAAACTTAAACTTATTTCAACGGAATATACTATATAGACATTTATATATATATATATATATATATATATATATATATATATATATATATATTTTTTTTTTTTTTTTTTGTTAAATGTCAAAAATAAACAAATAAAATTAAATAAAATTAATTAAAAATGTTTAGAAAAAAAACAAACAAACAGTATATCAATGACACAGAAATAATGCTGGTGCTGATCCTCATGTTATCAACAAACGTTTCTGGTTTTGTCTGTTTTTGACCCTGTAATTCCAGACACATGTTCCCGATTATATTATTTATAAAATAAGATTAAAAGTGTAGACCCTAGCCACAGTATGACTTAAAATAATTTGCAATGGATCATTATTGGCCGTTCAGTTGAGCTCAGGACTAGCCTGTCTGGAAATCATGCAGTTAGTGTCCTACAAACCTTTGAGCTCTGTTTAAATTATAAATCATCTGGCTATTTTTTTTTCTTTTGGGACAATAACATCCTGCCTTGTTATTTATGTCACAGAACTGCTAGAATTACTCTGTCCCAGCAGTTGGACAGACCACACAAAATCCAGCAGTCGTCGTGCTTTCTAATGATTCCCTATTGTCTTCATCATAGGCCTAAACTTGTTATTTTGAGGAACACAGAAGTGATGCAATAGTGTGAGTATAAAACCGCTCTATTTTCAACCCATCAGTCCAAGCTCATCTATGTATTCATCACACACGATCCTGTGCGTTTATAAGGAACTAGGGAGCGTAATCTGTGACAGCTAGCTTCAGGTTTGGAAACATCTTGTAAGTCTAAAAATAAATGGAAGACCTTGTCCCATATCCATGGAAGCTTGTGGGATAAGTGGGCTGGTGTCAGCGGTGCGTTTATAGCAGTCATCTGCAGGGGACTGGGTTCCTCACTCATTTATCAATGTAGAACTCACTCATGGCACTAACGCTTTGACTTGTGTTTATCCAGTCAGAAGTGAAGCAGCATGGGATGGAATGAGTTGTTACCATCTGAAACCATCTGCTCCAAAACAAACTTGGAAACTCTTGTTTCACGCAAAGACACGAAAAGAGGACACAAACTTGTCCTCGGGACAATATGCAAGTATACAAACCCCTCCGGAATAATCAAGATGTTTGTTATATACTTATATATGTGTAAGAATATTGTAAAAACTAAACACATGATAAAAATGACTATAATAAATATCTTATATTTATTATTAATATCTTAAAAATTAAAGCATAACAAGTACGCTATAAAATTGACCTTTCGTAGGTGTAAATAAAATAAAGATTATTGTACTTTTTTTACAAGAAAATTCAATTTCAATCTTTCTTTTTTCCAAATTTCATGTTTAATTCAGTCTGTTGCTCGTGAACTTGACATTTATTTTTAATAATTTGTGAAATGTACTCGCAATTTCTGAGTGAAAATTGTTCCAAAATAATGCAAAACATCTTACAGATTCTGCAAGAGGTGAAATATATATTTATAAAATAATAATAATAATAATAATATATATATAGCACATGTATATATATATATATATATATATATATATATATATATGGACTACAAAAATGTATTTGTCCTATGAGTTAGTCATTTTGTTTTTATTTATTTATTTTTTCTAACATATTTTTTAAAATGCAAATCATTTTACGGATTTTGCAAGATGTGAAATTAAGAGATTAAGAGCACAACCATTTATTGAAACTACAAACAATTACTTAGAAATAATTATAAGATGCTTTCATCAGAGAGAGAGACTGTATGGATTTGATGCAAGCTGGCCTTTACTTGGAAAGTCATTTACTGTTGAAAATTATTTTTTTAATGTCATTACACTGACCCCTCAAAAATAGGACTTGTTCAGATTCACCTTGAGACACAACTGGTGCATTAAAATTAAACCTGCACTTGACCTCATGTTATTTCCATTAACAAATGTATTAATTAGTTTGGCCCACTAAAATCCTACCATGACAAAAAAATAGAGGAATTTCAGTACAGTGTTAAAATTAAAGACTCCAAAGAGGGTTTTTGCAATGATTTTGGGTTCTTCAAAGAACATTTCAATTAACAGTTCTTAAAGTGCCCCTATTATGGATTTTTGAAAATTTCCTTTCATGCAGTGTGTGACACAGCTCTAAGTGAATGAAAACATCATGCAAGGTGTTGAATCTGAAAGTGCACCATGTATAAAGTTATTGGGCCTCATTCATGAAACATTCGTAAATATAGGAGTAAATTCTGAGTAATTTGTGCATAAAACGGACCTTCCTGAAAACTTCATCTGGATTCACAAATACTTAGTAAACATCGAATTTGATAGAATTCCAATCCTTCGTAAACAGGGCACTCATGCGCGCTCATTTGCAATTAGCATAATCCCTGCCTATGAATTACAGCTACGCAAATTGCGTGTCTAGGAATGCAGTAGAATATTCTGGTCTACTTTCTCAGGTTTGGCTCCAGCATATTGCATAAATGTAAAAAAGACTAATAGGCCATATGCCTAACAATAAATATTCAATAATGTATGTCCAACAAAGCGTTTTTAGCCAGCTGAAAAATATCAGGCGCTCTTTTGAAAACGGCCAGCTGGTGGCGCTTGAGAATGCGTTGGTGGCACAGCGTTTTTCCAGCTGAGATGCTTTGGTTGCTATGATAAGGAATATGCACAGCAGTAATGTACTAGCAGTGTTGGGGAAAGTTACTTTTAAAAGTAATGCATTACAATATTGCGTTACTCCCTAAAAAAGTAACTAATTACATTAGTTACTTTTTATGGAAAGTAATGTGTTACGTTACTTTTGGGTTACTTTCGCGTTACTTTTTAAATATGAGCAGGGCTTGATTGTTTTCAGTATAAGAAATTCTATTTATAGCAAATGTAAAAGCCCTTTCACACCAAAAAGTGTAATGAATAAACCTCAGGCTGAAGGAAAAGTAAATTCACATCTGTACAGTAGAACACAGGAGAAGAAGGTTCAACACACTCTTCAACAATAAAAAACAAAAAAACAAAACAATGAAGCACAATTGTTAGTTTGTCTAAAGTCATTTTTGCTTATTAGTATGGTTGAACTGGATCATCAGAGGTCAGCAGCAAAGACATTGGTTAATAAAATGGGATTAGATACATTTGTGTTATTTAACATATTTAATTATTGCAGTTTGCGTCATATTCTGAGTTTGCATTTCATTTTGTTTTAATTCATTTTGATGAAAACTGTGAGTGGGATGAATTAATGCACATTCACACTTAGTGTAGAACTACAGTAACATCATGTTCACACAGCGCACACAACGCCTCTGTACTTCCAATTTCTCCCAATATGGGGACGGCAGCGGCTATTTGCACTAAGTGTAAATAGCGATAGATGCTATTTACACTCAGTGTAAATAGCAATTAGATACTATTTACACTAAGTGCAAATAGCGATGGATGCTGTTTACACCAAGTGAAAATAGCAGTATTTTTTAACGATATGCTATTTACACTAAGTGTAAATAGCTATGGATTGTATTTACACTGTTAAAATAGCAAGTTTTTCTGCTATTTACTACTTATTGCAAATAGTGGCAATTATCTGCTCCTCAGTATAGTAGTACATTATAAAACAGTACGCAATAATAACATATTGAGTGTAAATTATAGTTTTAATTCAAATTATTAAATGGATATAAAGCCCTCCCTACACCTACCCTAAGCCTACCCGATACTTTTATTTTCAACCTTTTTATTATTTCCTTCATTTTTATTGAAAATAAATACCTTTCTGATGTGATATGAGATGTGAAAAGGGAGAAAAAAAGTGTGGCAAAAGGCAAGCTCGAACTCTTGGTTGATCATGTCAAAAAGCATGAATCTACCATCTATGCCACAGAAACTGATGCTAAATTTGTGTCTTTTTTTAGTGTTGACTAACCCAATCACACATTAGTGGGCAGAGTTAGTGTAAATAGCCTTTGCCAACAAGGCAGGCTATTTGCACTTTGTGTAAATAGACACTCCGTATGGGGACAGGACAGGAGACTTGTCAGTCAATAAATGGAAAAACAAAGTAACTGGCGTTACTTTTTGGAAAAAGTAACTCAGATATTTTCTTATAAATTAAAAAGTAATGTGTTACTTTACTAGTTACTTGAAAAAAGTAATCTGATTACGTAACTTGCATTACTTGTAATGCGTTACCCCCAACACTGTGTACTAGTATCTCATTTTGAAGAATATCACTGAATATAAAAATGCAGTAACCCAGCAATAATAACTTCTCTGTTGTTCAGTTTTTTGTCCAAGTAGGATGATTGGTCGGGGTAGTATTTGTCCCGCCCCTCTTCCATTGATTGGATGGCTAGGTAAAAAGTGACAGTGACAAGCGCTGCGTTTGTCAAAAAAACTGAGCAAACGAACTTGTAAAATATTATAATGGCAGTGCATCAAAATTCAGTGTCATCAGTTTGCCAAAACGAACAGAACGTTTTACGCACCATTTACACGTGGTAGGGAGCAGGTGTAAATTTCTTTCAGCTAACATTTTGAAAATACGAACATGTTCATGAATTCGGAAGTTTACGTCAGAACGGCTATACTAACAATTTACACAAACATTTCATGAATGAGGCCCATGGCCCATTGAAGTCAACATGAAACATTAGCATATTGCCCGCCCACTTGTTGGTCTTTTAGTGTTGGTCTGAATGAAAATGCAAATTCATTCTTTGCCACTAGATGCTGCTTTTGGAGCGGTAAAAATAGCTGTTTTCCTGGTAACGCTGTACACCAAGCATCACTGCAGCTCACAAACGCTGCTTTATCAGGCATTACAGGCATGATGAAATGAAAATGAGACCAATTGGACCAATCACTGCAGATTAGCGTCACGCAAAGGAGGGGTTTGGAAAAATTGAATCGTTAAACAAATCATTTGAGCAAATAAAGTAAAAATAAATGCATATTATAAGACAATGAAGGGTTTTTTTGACCTTGCATGCATGTCAACCTGTTGTTGGGGACTCCCAAAACCAAAATATGAACATTTCATAACCCATAATAGGGGCACTTTAAAATAACTTTTTTTTTTTTTTTTTTCTTAGTGTGAAGAACATTTTAATAATCTGAAGAAACTTTTTCCACTATAAATAACCTTTAGCTCAGTGGAAAGATTAACTAAGAGTGATTCAAGCCTTTGAGACCACAATTATGTTGCAAACTATCACCTTATCTTCTTTTGTCTTCTATACCTCTGAATTTCCAATTGAGTAGCAGAATGAGCTGTCACAGCTGTTTGGATCTGTTGTAAAGTTTTCAGTAGATTTGCCGCCTCGACTCCAGCACACATCACCCAAAGGTGTTTCCTACTGCCACAGTAAAGTTATTTATCCTCCTTTTGAGAACTACTGCACAAAAGAGTGTTAGTCAAAGGGTGTGTTTTATTTTCTAAGTTTGACACTTCAATTCGAGTCTGATATCAAAGCTTTCTTTTTGTCCTTTATCACTTGATTACCCTGCTTATTGCAGCAGCAAACCAGTCTGGAAATTCATCCAGGTCTTTTCATCGGGGATTATTCATGTTAGCGACTAATTATTGCCTGTTTTGTCCCTCACGCGGCCCATTTTTCTGAATGAGCGAGTGATATTGAAGTTGTTTGTGGCATTGTGTGCATGGCGCAAGGCAACTCGTCTTTCCTTGAACTCTGTCAAATTGATATTGATTTTTCCCTGTGTCTATAGAATTGTTGTACAAGAATGCTGTGATCACAATTACCTCCGTCCTTTGTGCGATTTGCTTTGTGCCATAGAAGTTATTTTTTTCTTCTTCTTCTTCCACAAGAGCGAGAAAGTATAAATCAAAGTATTGTAGGGTTTAAAGTACTCACCTGCAACAAACCATTTAAATTCCACCCCGGGGGCTGAATGTTATTGACTTCAATTAACTCTGGAGATTGTGACTGTGAAAATCAAGCTGTGATGCCGCAACTCAGAGTGAGCTATTCCAGCGCCTCTCAAAATATCTGCTGACCTGGCTGCCTTTTCCATTCCTCTTTGGATTTTATTGGGTGATTCAGCTATTTACATAATTAAATATAATTGTTTCTCTGAGCCTAATGGTGCGCTCCATCACACTGTTTATGGATCGAATGTGATCGGAGAGTTATAAAGCTCTTAAATATCCACAAGCGCATACAGTATAGCGTCACGCTTACGGATATAAGAATAGCACTGCGGGGGCCAGAATGCATTTCATGCATAATTTACTTTTTTATACGTCATCTATTCACTCTATGAAGGCGTTTAAAAAATGCAATTATAAATGTGTTATTTTAATTAATTAATAAAATACTTGGTTTATACAGTTGAAAGGAATTGCCCATTTCTTTACTCACTTCCATGTTTTGCCAAACTTGTACATTCACACAAACAAACAAACAAACAAACAAACAAACAAACAAATAAATAAATAAATAAATAAATAAATAAATAAAAATGTCTACTCAGTCATTGCTAATAAATTTTATAAATAATTGTAAAGAAACGCCAAGTAACACATTGAATGAAACATTTTGAAATAAAGACTGAAATAGTATTTACTAGTACTGGGCAATGATTAATCGCAATTAATCACATCCAAAATAAAAGTTGTTGTTTATATAGTATATGTGTGTATACTGTGTATATATTATATATATATATATATATATATATATATAAGACACACACATCCAGTATATATTTTGAAAATATTCATATAATTTATTTTATATATAAATATATTTAATATATAAACATAACATATTTTTCTTAAATATATACATGCGTGTGTGTGTATAAATATATATATACACACACATAATAAATATACACAGTACACACACATATATTATGTACACAAAAAAAGTGTGATTAATCGCAATTAATCATTGCAAAGCACTAGTATTTACTTGTAATCTTTGAAAAAAGGACAGAAACACCATTTAAAGTGTCAAAATGTTCATAAGACTACTAATAAAATAGCTTGTGAAACTAAAATTTAAGTCTCTATTCTATTCAAGATAATGGGGCGCTGACACGTTACTGCAGATTTGACGTGATTGAAGATGTCAAATAAGATTCCTCAGAAATTCTTCATCTGTGTTTCATGACAAAAATAACAGCATATGGGTTTGAAAAGACATAAAAGGGAGTAAAATGACAGATTTGGCAAATAACCACAAAGAAACATCAAGTAGCTTAACATTACATTAAACATAAAAATTTGATGTACAAGAGTGGATGGTGGTGTACAATGCAGAAAAAAAATGAAGAATCATGACCGTGGCTGTCAAGCCTCAAAAAGCACATAAACAACCATTAAAATTGTAATAAATGTAGTCCATAAGACACAAAACTATATGCTAAGTCTTCTGGAGTCACATAATAGCTTTGTGTGAGGAATAAACTGAAATTTAACTCTCTGTTCTGAAAATATTCCAAAAATGTGGCATTGACGCCTTATGGCAGGTTTGACGTCAATGAAGATGTCAAATAAGTTTCCTCAGAAATTCTCCGTCAGTGTTTCATGACAAAAATAACAGCATATGGATTTGAAATGACACAAGAGTAAGTAAAAAAATATTTGAAAATAATACAAAAAATCTTGTTTTACAGTGTAATGCTGTTATATAATTAAGACAATTAAACATAATCATGGCTGTCAAGCAACAAAACAAGGACAAAAACACCATTACAAGTGTCATAAAAGTAGTCCATAATACATATGTTTCAAGTATTCTGAAGTAATGCAATAGCTACTCTGAAAATCATCAACCAAATAGATCATTGATGCATTACATCAGGTTTGAAGATGTCAAATAAGATTTCTCAGAAATCCTCCTTCATGAAAATCATGCAGCATATGGGTTTTAAACGACATAAGGGTGAGTAAAAATGACAGAATTTCTGATTCTGGGTGAACTTTAATTAGTTTATTTTGACTGAGATTCCATTAGCAATCATTTGGCACCAGATTCAGCAACCAATCTGTTCAAACATCCTCATTTATAATGATGACAGCTTGGCGATAAATACAAATATGAGCATGCAGGTGAATTTGTCCTAACTTTTTCCAAAAGCAAACGCCTGATGTCCTTATTCTTATTCAGGAAGACAACAATGGCACGTCTTTTCTCATCAAGCCACACGGCTGAGCTAGTGTTAATATTGTATGATAGTGTTCTTCTCTGCCTTCGTCATGAGGCATTAATGGGGCTGGACTCTATGTACAGCTTGAGGGTAACCGTGAGAATAAACATCTGTCATTTGTTTACATCTGTCTTCCACTGAACCTCTTTGCTCTTGTTCGTTTCCAAATGGCTGACTTGGTCCTAGGTTTAAAAAAAAAAAAAAAAACTTCTTATGTTACACCAACAAAGGACTTTCAGCATTTTGGTTGATTCTGCAATTTTTGGTTTCTAAAGACTCTTTCAATGTAAGTTTACAATAATGAGTCCAGCTTTATGGTGTTTTAACATGTTCATGTTTCTGAATCCCCAATTGTACTGCTAAAAAGAGATTATGCATGCATTATTTTTATTGTAATACTTTTATTGCAGTTTTCTGCAGATGTTTTTGTATAATATTCTCTAAATTGTGCAACTGGATTCTTGTTTAGCTGTTTTAGTGTCATACTATTTTTCGTCTCATTATGAAATCATTTAAACTCAAACCAGTATTTCCCTTCCATTAATTTATTTATTTGGCAATTAGCCACATAATAAGCTGAATATTGTACAGTCGCAAAATGAACCCTTTCAGGTGGATTCAAAACCTCCCTGTTGGTGTTTGTTTTGTGCTGTACTTTTTCTCTTATTATGTTGTATTTGTATATGTATGTGCAAATTCACATGAATTGCAAGAATAATACATATTGAGTTGCAAACCCCCTTTTAGGTGTTTCTGAAAAGCATAAAGTCCAGATGTTTAACTGAAATCAAATCTCTGTTTTGTACATCTGCAGGCCAGATTTGGACCTCCTCCTTTTTCCTGCACTAAAATGTTTGTTATAATATTTGACTAATTATGGTTGAAGAGATATGGCTCAAATGGAACAAAATTTACTTTTTTTTCTCTCTATCTCTAAAAAAAGGTAAAATTTACAAAGAAGCTTGTGTGTGAATGCATTGGCTATAAATAGAAATAAAATGTTAAGTGGTCATCAAAATTCTCAGCATATAGTAACAAAAGTAACAAAATCTACTCAAAACAAAAATCTGCTCTGAGTATTTATTTAAAAGATAATAATTATAAAAGTATTATTATTATTATTATTATTATTATTATTATTAAGCCTCAGTAATTTTTCACAATCCAGTAATCACCCTAAATGCTTCATATCATCATCATCTTCATCATATGCTTCTTTTATTACAAAAGCCTATAATACAACAAGTGTTTACAATTATAGATGTAAAAAAGGAAGTTTTTTTTTTTCTTTTATATTTTTCTGTTACTGGACTTGAGTTGCTAAAACATTCAGAAGTCACAAAATAGATTACCGATATTGTTTTTCCTGTTGTGAGGGATATTTATTTATTTATTTATTTATTTACTTATTAACTTATTTATTTATTTATTTATTTATTTATTTATTTTTTTGTAAATATATTCTCTTTGAAAGTAAGTTTTCTAACTTAGTTGTGTATAATAGCTGTGCAGTCTCTTGAGATCCATGACAAAATGTATAATTTCTTCAAGTGTAAATGATCCACTCAATTAATGACATTAAATTAAAACGTTCATGGAATTGATTGTCATTACAGTAGTAAAAAAAAAAAAAAAAAAAAATTAGATAAACAAGCAAAAAAAAAAAAAAAAGTACAAAATATACAATTATAGAGATTGAGTTTGTCAAATGTTATTGTTTATTCATTCATTTGTTTTAGTTATTGCCCTGCATTTTTGTTTATTTTGTAGGCTATTTGTGGTTGTACAGCACAATGGTCAACACTTGTTGTCTTTATTGTGTATTGTGTATTGTGCTTTGTAATTAAATTGAATTGGAAAGGTAAAATACCTATAATACCTATGGAATGCCGGGGCTAGTTGTCACACTGGCCGTATAAGTACACAGCTTTGTTTAAGTGGTTTTGTTTATTGTTTTCAAACACTAGTTAAAAATGTTGTAAGTTAGAATAGTTTGTATAAATGTAGTCATTTAAACAAAACTTTCATTCATTTAAATTCAATTTGTAAGTTACCTTTATTTTTTTTTTTAATCATTGCTGAATCATTTTGTGTTTCATAATCATTTTACTGCTTAAATGCTCCTGTAAATCCAATGAATAGCTTATTGTTTCCAGGTTTCCATGGTGACAGTTTAACTGTGACAGCATAATTGGCTATTGGGGCATGTTGTCCCAAAAGATTAAAGTCTTAAATGAACTGTATCTTTTTTCCTGGTGTAATAATGGTCGAAATCTTCAAGAGGTGTTTTTGGAGGCAAGACTTTAATGCTTTTCTCTATAAAGAAATAAACCCACCCTGAGAATGATTTACTGGAGTATAAAGTGTGACAACTAGCCCCAGTCCCCCCATAATAAATGGCATTTTTCCACTAAACACTTCTGCTGTAATAACCAACCAACACAACTGTGGATTTGTGTTGTATTGTGATTTCATTCGGTCTCTCTGCCTGTGAACCAGACACAGAGCTCAACCACCCACGTTTTTTGGCATCATTTTTCCTCCCTTTTGCAATCAAAAATACAAAAAGAGTACATTCTGTAAAACTGTTCCTTTAATAAATCATAGTTTCATTCGTGAAGTTGAGCGTTTTATGTTAAAACTCTGCCTTGGGAAAGTCTGTCACTCAGATAGGAAACTTACCTTTGCAATGAGGTGTGCAACACACTTTTAAGCCTGTCTTGAGTCGGAAATGACCTTTTTTATCTTGTTTTAGAAGCTGACGACGATTTCCGTGACAGCCAACGCTAACTTGAGCGCTTGACGTGAATGTCAGACTCGCGCCGTTGTTTGTTAAAATAGTGACAGCGTTTATATTGAAAGGCAACGAGCTTGGTGATGAGGAGGAACGCCGAGTGCTATCCGGGCGAGTGTTTCTGTCAGGAAGTGAAGGAAGACCACTGTCACGGAGCCCGTGTGACAGGTAGAGAGGATCCCGTTGAAGGCCATTAAAAATATAGGCAGTGACAGGCCTCTAACACTTGAAGTCATTAGCAGGCACTGGCTAATGATAACTGGGTGTAAGTTAGGTGGCTATCACAACTGTAGCTCTGACATATTTGAGAGATGCTCTTGTATTTTTTGTTTTTTATTTTTTTAAGAGAGAGTTTGATGGTAAGAGAAAGAGAAAGAGGAACCACGATGGAGAGAGAGATTTAAATGAGGCTCTTGAGAGGTGCAACTACCTGTGGTAAACATTTTCATATTAACTGATGATGCTTCATTTGATAAAGCTTAATAAAGAAGTTTTACTCACCTTTTTCATCCCAAACCTCTATGGCTTTCCCTCTTCTGTAAAAGCAGTAGCAAAAGGAGAAATTTTGCAGGAATCTTCTGCCTGCTCTTTTCCATATAATGAAAGCTGATGGTTACTATGGTGCTCGAGCTTCAAAAAATGGCAAAAATCTTCACACAAGTAACCTAGACTGAAATTTGCATTATTCTCTGGTAAGCTTCCCCTCCGGCGTCACTCTCAAATCTCATTTGTTCTAATGTACATTAATGTACATGTACAAATGTGTCGTGTCAAGGCGCATTGCATTTGATGAAGCTAAAAGATGCTATTTTGGGCGTATGAATGTACTTTTATTATCTAAATTTGTCACATATTGTGGTCTGAATTAAAAATGAAACTCTACATAAAATGTGATCGTTTAACACAATAAATCTGATGGGTGAATCTTGGCTCTCACATTTTAACCCCAAAATTTCACCCTTTTTTAAAGAAAGGAAGGACAACATTTTATTTTATTTATTTATTTATTTGTTTATTGTTTGTTTGTTTATTTGTTTGTTTTTGACAATCTCATTAGTGTAACGTCATACTGTATATGGTAAATTTGACAATTTAATTCCTAATATTTTAAATAATATTTTAAAGAAAGAAAGGATTATTTATTTATTTATTTATTTATTTATTTATTTATTTATTTATTTATTTATTTATGTTTGTTTGTTTGTGACAATCTCATTACTGAAACATCATACTGTATATTGTAAATTTGACTTCATTCCTAATATATATATATATATATATATATATATATATATATATATATATATATATACACACTTTTTTCTTTTTTTTTAATGTAGCAGTACAATGTTCTTAATTGTCTGGAAAATAATGTCACATTGCAAAGCTTGGTGATTATATTTTCCTTCTGTATATTTTTTTTTATTTTTTTCTCCCCGTGCATTTCTTGACAGGTTTTGTGAGAATACCCAGATAGTCCTGACTCTGTAATGACTGGATGAGTCACGTTTGAAGCAGGCAAGATATGAACGTCTGCAGGCCTGGAACTGCACGTCAAATTAATTCTATATCACTGAGCCAAGTCTATAGTACCATCATCATTAAATATATTAATTGGCAGAAGAATTGCTTATTGTGATTATTATTATTGAACCCTAACCCTAAAGTTGTTCTTTCTATTTGCTGTTTCTGCTGTTTGTAAAAGCAATAAAGCATCTTGAGGCTGTGCAGTACAGAGACAGTTACCATGGTAAATTCCTTTGCTTTGCTTTGCATCATGCTAAACAGCACCCAAGAACTGTGGTAATGAGAACGTGAAGACTAAAGTCAGAATAATAATCCATATAAGTAATTGCTCCATATCTGATGGCCTGGTGATATTTTGACCTGCTATCAGGACAAGATGATGGCTTTTGGCAGATCGTGACACGGTTCACCAGCGCGCCAATTCGTGAAACTGTAAGAATGACCTTTTGGATGGGAATCTCATATCTTGCTTATATCTGTGGCTTATCTACGGCAGCTGATGCTCATTTCCAACTGTAGAAGTCTAAATTTACAGCTCCTTGCTTCATCATCCCCGTTCGCCGTCAGTGGCCAGCAAATAAAGCAGTGCGTAGGCAACTTTAAGGGAGCCGAGGACTTGACACAGCAGCCAAATGATTCTGCAAGAGAGACATGAATTGTGACATTGACTGTCCACTCGGTTTTTAGACGGGATATAGTTAGATTCGCATGAGGGACCTTACGACTGGAGCACACACTCAAATATACATACAAATCAACCCATAAACCCATGGAGCGTCATCTATTTCACTGTATTCCAGTGCAGCCACGCCACAAATTTGACTTTTCCACATGACTGATCGCTCTAATAGTCAGTCGTTCGCTCTGACACATGAGTGCTAAAACCTTGTAATTTCCACATTGCTTGTTAGAACATTTCTCGCAGTCTTTTCGGATTATTTCTCCGTTCATCACGTTCTGGGAAACGTAATGGATGAAGTAATTATGAGAAGTCGAAGGGAAATTCTCTTTATTAACGCTCAGTTGTAACTCTGTAGCGGAGAGCTGGCAGTTGATTCAATAATTATAGTAAAAATCAGTCAGTGACAATTTTATTGTGTCCTTTTGAATCACAGACACATGTAAGCTACATGGCCGAGTCTCAGCCCGTGAGGTTTTTCCTGAATATGTAGTCAGCAGTCCTTAGTTCTTGAAGGATAATGCCATTAGTGGTGTTTGCTGAGGCAAGCATTGTGATTTCTGTTGCGCCCACATAGGGTTAAGGGTTTTGCAGAGGCATTGACCTTAAGTATTAAACTTTGGTGTGTGACCATGCTTCGTGCTTCGGACATGAATACCTCAAATTGAGAATCTTGTTGAGGAGAGATGTGCAGGAATGGAACTTTATGATTTTTGCCTGGTAGACAATAAATAGCAATTGCATCGCAGTGAATTCCTTTTGCTATAGTTCAAATCCAAATGATGATGTTGCTTGGTGTTTAAAAGGTTTTAATGATGGATTTGTTTCTTACAGACACACAGGCTTCACAAGACATTAATTGATGGACCGGAGTGGTTTGGATCATTTGTGGGTAACTGTGAAGTTTTTATCAGCTATTTGGACTCTTATTCTGACGGCACCCATTCACTGCAGTGGATGCATTGATGATTTCAAATTTTCAAAAGTTTTTTTTTTTCTTTTTTCTCAAAGAAACAAACTCATCTACATCTTGGATGGCCTGAGGGTTTGTAAATTTTGGGTGAACTGTTCCTTTAAATGTAACATTTAACTCAACCCTGACTTCTACAACTACACGTTTTTTTTTTTTTTTTAGTAGAATAACAATAGCTGGCAAGTACCACATCACCCCACAACAATGCGTTTTCAATGCTTCTATGCATCGTTTGCCAATGTATACAAGCATTAAGCTGTTCAAAAGCATGCGCAGAGCAATTTCATTGAAAAAAAAAAAAAAGTATTTAAAATCCTTCTCTAAGTACGTCATTGATAGTTCTATGGCACTCCCGTTTTTCCCGTAAAAGCTTTCTCACTTGAATCGCATAATGCCATTTATAAGGATGAAAAATTAAATAAATAATAATTTGTGCCGACCCACTGCCTATTGAGAAAAAAATGTGTTGCACTAATATACAGTTAAGTGTGCTTCACTTTGTTCTTTCACATCAGAGTAATCGGTGACCTGAATTTGACATGGCATGCGCACACATGTAATGCTGATAATTTTCATCACATTACCAGTACTTATCAAAGCTTTTACCTTTTCAGGGCGGAATGTGTCGTTTTGTTTGATGTTCAATCCTACGCAGCCTGTCAGTGTCATGTGACATCTGGAATGCCGTTTGGAACTCATCTAACATTTTGGTTTGGCGTGTGGAGGCCCTGAGGACTCGTGCCTTTTGTTGCGTGCAGAGAAACAGCTGACAGCAGCCCTTCTGGTGACACACCTGCATAACATAACGCCCTATACGGGTCATAAACAGATAGACGGCCTCCCTCCACACTTTAAAAGATGCTCTGTACTTTGAGATATTGGTTTGTGGGCAAAAGATAACTAGTATTAGTTTAGAAGATGTCTGAAACTCATAGAAACATGCACGGCAAAAATATCCCATTTTCATTTAAGTAATAAGCATAAAATGTTAAATGCCATGACAATTAGAAGTCATAAATAAATAGGTAGGTAGGAGGTAGGTAGGTAGGTATAAAATGGGCAAAAGTTTTAATATAGATATATTTCGATATATATTTTAAAATTAAATTTATTCTTGAAGAAACATTTCCTATTATTAAATATATTATTATGAGTTGTTATTTTGAGCAGTTGTGCTGCTTCATGTTTTTGTGGAAGCAATGCATTTTTTTCATGACTGTTTGAGTAAAAAAGAACAACATTATTTGAAAGCATCATACTGTCACTTATATATATATATATATATATATATATATATATATTTATTTTGCTATTTTGCTATTTTTATTTATTCTGTTTTATACACAGCACAATGATGGAAAGAAATGTAACAAGCTAAATTTAAACTTCTGTTACCTGCATCAACATGTTGGTTTGTTCTATCTCTAGGTGACAGGTCGAATGCACCTGATGTTCCTGTTTCATTTATTTAAATCACAATATGCATTAATCTTTCAAGAACACCCTCCAAGGATGCACCTACTTTTGGACAGTGTCCAGATGCAAGCCACCAAACTTCTCAGATAAACAACAGAATGATGCATTCGACCTGTGGCAAGAACGTGACAAAGGGCACACCCGGCAAGAAAAATCACATTCGTCTTGTCATGCAGTTCCACCTCCATCTGGCTTTCATAATTCCTGTGTTTACACTGGTAAGTCAGACCAAAGGTAATCATATGTTTACACTTGTAACTGCAGGAGAATTTTGACAGTCGAGATCACTGACACTTTAAGCTGTAATCCTGAGATTATCCCTGCCAGGTACCCGGAGAAATGGAAGTTTCGGGAATTATTGCTGAGTGGAACAAAAAAAAAATGTCCAGTGAGGGAGAGGAGAAAAAAAAGTATAAAAAGAACCGAAGCCAAGGCAATGAATCAAGATAGGGTTAGAGGAAATTATATGTGACGTGAGAAGCAAAGTCGTGAGACCACAAAGTTAGTTCAAGTGCATTGGATGATTGTGTAATATGCAAGAGGAATTGATCGCCCCCCTTTCCTAAACTTTGAAAAGAGAAGACTGCATTAGGCCATCTAATCTAGAAAGCAAAGGCTGGTGCTCATTTTGGAGGTGCAGTGAAGCAGCTAAAAATAGCCTCGGGGTTGGTCAGACAGGCATTGAGAGAAGGCCAGCCTCAGATGGAAGTAAAGAGAGGATTTGGAGACTGACATTGGTGTCCAGTGCTGATCTCAAACTGAGACTGACAGACCATTCTAGCACAAAAAGTCCAGACGAACTGGGTGACAGCACAGAGTTCCTGAGAGGTCGCTTAAGCTTCTGCCCACTTGCCCTTTAAATCTGGGGAATTCTGCAGCGGGATGAAGGTTAAAGGTCACCAGGCTTCTTCGCTGACCCTTTGGTTTTGTGAGCGGCCTCGTTATTCTGTCAAACCTGACTGAGTGAGCTACTTTATTTTATGCATTTTTTTTTCCCCTAAGGCCCCCGGGGTAAGATGTCACCCTCTCCTCTTCCTTTTCGTCCTGACCGTAGATGTCACTAAATCTCATCTCAACACATTTATTTTTTAGGTTATGGTTATGCTCTCATTAATCTTAACTTCTCATTTGAACCGAACATCACCATTTGTTAAATTTATTACATCTGGATGACATTAAAATTTAGAAGGTTCTCAGTGGAATGTTGTTGCTGGTGTTTAATTCAATATTTATTGACATTTTTTACAAATTTAAGCATGTAAAAAAAAAAAAAAAAAAATTCTCAGTCGCAAGACATAAACTCATAATTTCATGTTACAAAATCAGAATTTCACGATATAAACTCGCAATTCTGAGGAAAATAAAAAAAAGAATTGCGAGTTTATATTTATATATTAGTTATAAATCAGGGCCCATATTCACAAAATATTTTATCTTACCACTAAGAGTACTCCTTGTATTATATTATTTATATTTTTATAATTCCATGAATTAGGCATACATATTCATTATTCATTTTAACCAATAAAGACCAACTGAGTGGAATCATTTAATAAAAATCTAAATCACAGAGCACCCTAGCAACCACATAGCAGCAACCTGGCAACCGGCTCAACATCATGGCAACAAATTTTGCATGGGAAAGCACTATTTGCATTGTGATACATAGGCAAGGACAGTTCTCATCATCTGTCAACGTACTATGTAGCAAAAGGCATAGGGCAGAAGTGGTTCATGGGTCGAGGTGGGCTCTGAATTCCTAAATGAACTGCCTGCTGACGAGACATAAAATACACGCCATACCTTTGTCTCCTCACGGCAAACAAGAAGTTTGCGGGACAGGTAACATGTCAAGCTAATGTTAACACATGCTCCCTGAAAGAGGACTGCATCAATTACATTTATAAGACGGCACATCTAGAGCGGGAACTCATCAACTGTCTCAGGGGAATGAGATACAATCTGTTAGTTACAGATGACCTTGAATACTAATGTAGCTAACAGTGTGCGAGAGAAGATGATGTAGTTAGAAGTCAGGATTCAGATGAAGCAAAATGTGCATGTGATTAGTATTGTGTGATTGATTTTCTGAGCGTTCAGCCTAAGAGTATTTGCCTGTTAGAAACCCTAGCAACCATTTAGACATTGCACAGAATACATTATCTATCACATAGCAACATTCTAAAAAAAACATGGCAACCATATACCAACCCCACAATACTACAGAAAATACCTATAGCAACACCCTAGAAACCACAAGAACATCCTAATAACCACATAGAATACCATAGTATTCACATAGCAACATGACTAAAAATGTAGCAACACCCATAATGCCCTAGCAACACCATAGCATTTACATAGCAACTTGTTTAAGACCTTAGCAACATACAGCAACATCCTAGCAACCACCAACAAACAACACTGAATAGTATATCAATCACATACAGCAACATAGATTCTAGAATGTCACACATAGTTGCTATGTGCAACATTCTAAAATCTTTAGCGACCATATAATAAATACTACAAACAAATAATTAAACACTATTCTGCATGCATATTAATATATGTATTCATATTTAATTAAATTTTAGTTTTTTTAGTGTTATGTGCTTTTGTAAAAAAATTTTTTATTAAATTTACATATATAGATGTAATTTGATTTAATTTCAGTTGTAGTAATTTTAGCACAACCTAAACTTATTTCAGTTAGTGTCAAAGGCAACATTTCTAATTTTAGTTTGTTTTGCATCTAATATTTTTTTTTATTTCAGCTTCATTTCAATCACACACACACACACACACACATATATATATATATATATATATATATATATATATATATATTCATATTTAAACAGTTTTAATAGTAAATAACATAGCATTTGCAAAGCAGCATGTCTGGTGTTTGAACATGTCCATACTAAAAACATGAAATTATATATTTCTGTCAATAGGAAAACATGAAGTCACGCATTTCTTTCAAAATAGCTTGTGCTGGTTAATAAGGTTATTGCAGGTTATTATGTTGTATTCTGTGATTTATTATCAGTGCTGGGTAGTGATCTGGATTACATAATCAGATTACCGAAATGAAGTACCTGTATATATTTTAAAATGTACATCATCAGATCACATCATCAGATTTTTTTTTTATTAATAACATGATGTAATTTTTAATTCAGTTTCTGTATTTGGTAACAAGGAATGGAATAGATTCTCTTTATTTTTGTGTTTTTATATCAATAAGGTACAAAATAATCCTGTTTAAATTAAAAGTCAGGTCAAAAGTAATCTAAAAATAATCAAAAAGCACTCAGATTAGATGAGCGAAAACACCAGCAGAGTTTGCAAGTAGTCTACCAGCACTGTTTAAAAGCATTCTGAGGTAAGTCGGTCTTTTGAAAAGCAGGACAACATTTAAGGACAGTCATTTTGATGGAAAGGTTGCTCGACGTGTTCAGGTTTTCGGTAGTCGCCCATTAGCAGATGTCACTTGACAAACTCCTGTCTGGAGAGGTCAAGGGTAAGGACTACGGCATTTGGGAGCAAAGAGTCTCTCATTTGGCTCGGGCAGATCGAGGAGAAGATCTGCTGAGAAATCTGTCAGGCACTTGAGGGGTTGCCCAAAGCGACTCTGTTGCGACTGACAGGAAGGAATATGAGAGCAGGCATTTGTGATGACTTGCCCCTTACGCCGTCAAACTAGTTTGTCACTTTGTCAGTGACTAAAAACAGCCAGCAAATTAGCCATGAGTAATAAGTAGTGCATTTCTAAACAACACAGTCCTACAGACATCTGACAGAAGATCCACCATGTTGCAAGAAACAGTTGTTTTGTTCTTTTTTCCCCTTCTTTCTGTTGGCTCTTTGTAGATTCGCCTCAGGAGATGAACTCATTGGACGCCAATTTATCACCAATGGGATGGAAAACAGACTTCAAGGCTTGTTTTTTACACCACCGCACAGCCGCGTACAACAGTTCCTGCCAAAAGATGCTTTGATTCTCATATGATCTCAAAGTATGCACAGAACCAGTCGCAACATGGCATCGCGTGACTCAACCTCTGAATGCAGTTATTGAGAGCGATGTGTTGGCAAGAAATAAAATGTTTGATGACTTGATCCACCAAGTATCTTCAGACAGATATTTGATTGACAAGTGTTATCATTGAGGGAGTCAAATGTGGGCTACAGTTAGATGGGTCACTAAACTCTGCATTGCTACAAGCAAACTAGCCTTCTGTGAGATTGCTAATTCAGTCAAACTACATGTCAAGCACTGGTATGCTGTCTCATGCTTTAGTAATTGAACTGAAATTATAACTAGAATAATCTGGACTCTTAAAAACAGACAGTTACAAATGATGAATGTTTTAGCAATGCTTAATTCATGTTAGAGCAATATTAAGTAATGCATGTTTTTAATTTCCATTAATTTGACTCCATGTTCATTTAGAACTTCAGTAATTTTACAGTACCTTTAAAAGTACTATATTTATTATAATCATTTATATCAATATTAAAAAAAAAAAACATTTATGTATTTGTTTGTTTTATCCATGTTCTTTTGGTACTTTAGTCATTTTACAGAACAGATCATTTTAATATCATTATGAAAAAAAATGTAAATAAATAAATAAATATTTATTTATTTGAAGATGTATACAGCAAAGCAGATGCACATAGCCTACTTTTTGCCATATTTGCAGGATATTATACAGGTTTTTATTTAATTACTTAAATTTAAATTACTTAAAAAACATTATTTTTATATATTATATTTTTGTATAATTAATGAGCATAAAAAATACATATTTATATTTGTATTATTATTTGAAGATGCACAGCATATGTGAATGTATTTTTGCTAAATTTTGCTTTAGTTATAAATTCATGTTATGCAATCTGCACTTTAATATTGTATTATATATATATATATATATATATATATATATATATATATATATATATATATATATATATTAGTGCTGTCAAAAAATTAATCGCGATTAATCGCATCCCAAATAAAAGTTTTTGTTTACATAATATATGTGTATACTGTGTATATTTATTATGTATATATAAATACAAACACATGCATGTATATATTTAAGAAAAACATGTTATATTTATATATTAAATATATTTTTATATAATATAAATTATATGAATATAAATATAAACTTTTAAATACATGTAAATATTTTCAAAATATATACTGTATGCGTGTGTCTTTATATATACAAAATAAATATATACAGAAGACACACATATATTGTGTAAACAAAAACTTTTATTTTGGATGCGATTAATCGCGATTAATCGTTTGACAGCCCTAATATATATATATATATATATACTGGGGGAAAAGGGGAAATGCAAGTTTTTAAGGGCTATTTTGTTTTTGGATTGAAATATACAGCTTTTAAATATGTATTTGGTCCTTGAATGTGTATTTAAAAGATCAAACAGAAGCAATTCTCTTCAACCATACCTGGTATATCTTTATAAATACTATGCTTATTTTTATGCATATTCATTTGTGTATTTGAGCAAAATGGATATAGACACTGTTTATATATATATATATATATATATATATATATATATATATATGTATATGTTTATTGCAGCACTCAATGGTCCAGCCATTGGTATGTTTAAACTGCTGGTCTGAAAGTACATTATATGCTAGACTTTGTGCTGAAACAGACCTGCCACTACCAATAATTTCAAGCATGTTTCAGTTCAGATCCATGCTATCAAAGATGCATTGATGTGCATTAGAGGTTACATGGATTTGTTGGCAACATACAACAAGCAGCGATTCATCTATAGATCGTGAGGGCAGACATGCCGAGTTCATTACTCAAGATCTCCCCAGAGAAGGAGCGATAGCTATGCCTATGTAGCGAATTACATAGAAAGCCCACTAGTAGCATCTGAGTCTAATGGAGGCCGTTTAGTTTTTTTCAGATATTTACATTCCCTCCTGTGCTTATACAGAGAACCGTTAAGTCATGGAGTCTCAGGCAATTCGACATAATGTGAACATCATACATACACCATGTTTGAATGGGTCTGCTGTGAAATATAATATAACTTGTAGGAAAGAAAAGACATTTTAAAGCCCTTGAGAGTTCACAGGATTTAACATGCCTGCAAAATTGTGAAAGGTGGTGAAAAACCTCACTGTCTTTCAGTAGAGCAACATTGTCCCTTAGAATATCAACATAAATGACCTGTGTCGGTTCGTTACATCCATTTTTGCACATCCTCTGCAGAGGATTTTGTAGAGGAGTTCAGGATAAAAAAATAGGTATGTGCACTGAAGCACAGAGGACTCGGCCTAAAACTGGTATTTAGAGGGCATAATAAAGAATAGATGGTAGATACCAAGCTCTCAGCGCCTTGCAAAGAAAAACAACAACAACAACAACAACCTGCAGTCGAATCTATCAAGTGTAAGTGGCAGTATACAATACTAATTTCCAGCAATGTGAAAGAGTCTCTGCCTTTGTTTGTTTCCTTGCTAAAATATTCACACCACGATAATTTGCATTCTTGAAAATAAAGAAAACCATTCTTGAAAGTGAACACTGTTTTGCACTTTGCCTGAAGTTGCAACGAGCGACTTGTCAAAAGTCATTGGCCACCCTTTTTCAACCATCCATTTTGTTTTAATGCTCTAAGCCTTTCCTGCCCAGGTGACTTCCTTTTCTCAAGGGAAGGCGGAAATTACTCAGGTTGATGTGAATGATTCTATCTGATGGTTAATGGAAAAATATTGGAAAGCCACTTAAGCAAGGAGAAAGGGAAGATGAAACTGTGGAGTGGATGAAAAGAAGCCTTCAGCATTCTAAGGAGCGAGTGAATGTTGCATGCTGCTTGCACGCTCAAAAAAGGTTCTTTTCGAGAAACGAGTGTTTGACAGAATTATGTTTGGCTATGGCAAGCTGTCAAGTTCACAAACTGACGGGAGTGACTTTTATGGGATGTTTGGGTGCGATTTACAGCTTCAGTGGTATTAGAGATGTAATCGTCTCAATCCTATTTTTGAAATGGCATACATTTTCACAACTGAACATGTTTTAAAATGTGTTTTTTTGATATGTTTATTCTCAAATCAGCTGCCGTTATTACTGTTAGTTCACAAACCAGAAAAGTATAAATCATAGATGGTTCTTGACTGGTTTTGCTAAAGTGTCACCCATATTTAATGCTTGATCTTATATTTGCTATTGGTTTGAGGACATGTCAAGCAGTCTCTCCATGTTGACATTTGTCTAATTTGACTAGCTTCTATCAGGTGACAGACCAAAATACTATAGAGTTTGATTTGACATATCTTTTAAATGTTAAACTCTTTGGCTATCCTCCTAATTTTGTACGACTGAATTGCTTCCTTTTATTACTTCCATTTAACATTGTTTTTCCCTGCTGTGTGGGATGCTATCAACTATTTTTTCACAATGTTACCCACCAGTTGAAAACCACTGAAATAAAATGATTCTTCTATTTTTTTCTCCTTTTTTTTCCTCCTCATTTCATTTATTTACTTGTGCTACTTGCCATATTATTGCAATACACTCTATTTATTTTATTTTATTTTATTTACAGCTTAATTGGTACCACATTAAAGGCACACAAACATATATAAATGTTAAATTATGTACAAATATACAGAATAAATAACGCTCATCCACACTTGTACAAAATAAAGCTATGGTGCTCTTCCATACAGTAAAACATTTCAAGGCTTAACACAAGAATTTGTGTGCATATTTTCTCTATACATATACATATATAGATATAGATTTTCTTTTCTTCTCCAGCCAGATAATGAAGATAAAACACCCTGCATAACTGTCATGCTGAAAGAAAATAGTCGGCTATGATTAGTGTTTTCAAAAGGAACTTTAAACAACACTTTTATACAAACCAGAAGCTACACTACTTGGTTTTCCTATGGGAAAAATGGCATAGACTGTGCGGCCCAACAACGTGATTGTCATCAACCACCTTTAAATGGTATTTTAAGTAGTGCAATTCTTTTCTTTTCATTTTCTCCAAGGATGCCCAGCAGAGTTTTTGTCCATATCAGAAGCAGTGGAGGTAATGAGCAAGTGGGTCTGTGTGACATGATTTCTGAACAAACTCTCCAGGCGTGCTGAGAATTCCAGGTGAGAGGCCAATTTCAGGCACGATAAATGAGCCCACTCATAAAGTCTGACCTCAGGGTCAAAACAATAGCCGTTTGGCAAGCTACTCGCTCTTGATGACGCCTTATTTATTAATAAATGCAATTTGCAGGCATCTTGCGATCCAAATACAACCATTATTTAATATTTAATGAACAAAAACTGTGTTGGGAATGTTTAATTCAAAACGTAGCAAATCAGGCAATCGTTAAACTAGCCATAAATGTCCTGTATGACAGAAACAAAAGAAAGAAAACACGATTTCTTCCATTGCTACAGACAAACAGTGCTTGAAGATCTGTCATGTACATAATAAGAGATACACAGATAGAGATGTAAAGTGACTCTAAGCTAGTCTTCCCTACCAAACATAAAGAGAATGCATTAACCACAATGCACAACAAATGTTCTGGTATCAAAGCCAATCTTGTCCAAAGACATCTCTTTGTGACACTTTCTGTGTGACTGTAATTATGTTAGAATGCATAATCCATCATCTGCAATGTCCAATAGCATGCTAACGCTAAAGGTCCACCTGAAATTAGACATTGTGTCCACGTCAAATGATCGTATCATGAGAATTGCCTCTACTCTGACGTTGTTTTATTATATCTCTCGGGCTAAATCAGAACTCAGAATGAACTGTCAAGGCACTTGGAGTATCATTTGTCAAATCAAAGTATACAGTGTACTTATCTCAGTTGAAAGTCGTTTGATGCTCTAAGACTTCTAAATAGTCTGGTTCGGCATGTAAGTTGGCTTTGAGTTCAAAGTACTCGTTTTTAGTCTGTTCCACCATGACCTTCCGTGGCCTTGTATAAACAAGAGTCTCCATTAGTTTAAGCTCTTTGTGGTGGTTGGGGACTTGCATGTCCACAGCTGGTTGAAGCTGTGATATGTTTTTCCTGAGGTATTCAGTGAGGCTGAGCTGTTGGAGCTCCCGTTCCCTTTCTAAGATGTTCTTGTACAAGGAGCTCGCATCTCCCAAACTCACAAAGTCAGCAGGGTAGTCAGTGACGGCCCTGAACTTCACGTTGGGTCCCGTAAGGAGGGAGTCGCTCTCCTTGTCAAGGATGCTATGGCAGATATGCTTGGGTTTCTCACTATCGTACTCGTCCAACTCGTATTCTTTGTGCTGAGAGCAGTAACTAGGGTTTCTGCAGACCTGAACGATGGGGCTACGGGAAGGTTCGTCATACATGCCGGGCCCTTGCCTTTCAGTTACGTGGTGGGTGGTCTTCTGGCCGTACATGCTGTAGTGCAGGTGGATGGGACTGCTCTCGCGAGGTTGCTCCTCGGCTTGCTTCTTCTTGGCCTGTCTCCGCCGACGGTGTAGCACAAACACAATGATCCCCGCAGCACAGAAAATGAAGGTCAGAAAGAGGATGAGAAGGCAGAGGATGAGCACCGATAGTGGCACTGCTTCTGTCAGAGACCGGAAGAAGTCGCTGGTGCCGACCCCTGGCGCAGGCGTGGCTACGATAGCATCCTTGGTGTCTCCAGCTAAGGACTTATAGGTGACCAAGCCAGGACAGAGAACATCATGCTTCAGGTTTCTAACCTCAGCAGTAGACAGTTTTTGAGGAGTGTGGCATAAGATGGTGCCCATCACAGTGTCCTTGCTTAGCTTTTCCACCCACTGTTTGAGGCTGACCAAATCACAAGTGCAGTCCCAAGGATTGTCCTCAAGATAAATTTGCTCCAAATAATTGAGCTGGTCCAACACATTACTCACCGGTAAGTGCATAAAGACATTTTTCCTTAGGTTTAGTCTCAGCAAGGGCACATTGCGAAATATTTGTGCAGGGAGAGTTTTGAGGAGGTTGTTGTTTAGGAACAGGAGCTTTAGATTTGTCAAAGGGTTGAACGATCCAGCCTCAATGTCTTTGATGACATTATGCTCCAAGTACAAGTATTCCAAGTTGTGAAGACCAAGAAACATCGTTGCAGAGATTTTCTCTATCCTGTTTCCGTTCAGGTACAGCTTTTTCAAATTGCTCAAACTCAGAAAGGTTTCATTATCAATGTAGTCTATTTGGTTGTTTGCCAGATTGAGCAGTTCCAGACTGTCGTACGTCACAAAGTCATACTTGAAAAGTCGCTGTATCATATTTCCTGTCAAAAACAGCTTGGTTGGACTTTGTTCAAGAATGCCTATATCAGATATCCTTTGAATGCCTCGGTCCTCGCAGTGCATTAAAAAACCCATGCTTTGGGGAGGACAAGAGCACATTGGCATGCAAAATGTCCCTAGGCCATTTGCAGGTGTGGGTATTTTTGTGCCATCGTTGACATTTGGTATCTGAACAACCTTGGTGGACGGGGTGACAACCATGTCTAGAGACTTTGATGGCTCTTCGAGATTGATGTCGGCATGGGAGGGGCAAAGTAAATCCCTTTTGACCCTGGCCAAAGAAATGCCCCTAAGATCTTCAGGCCTGTTGCAAACCACCTCGCCGATGGACGACTGCGCCCGCATGTTCTCGATCCAGACCTTCAAATGCAAGATTTCACAATTGCACATCCAGTCGTTGTCCTCCAACAGGAGCTCCATGATACGGCCAATATGCTCCAGGAAACCCACGTACGGCAGTGTCTGCAGCTTGTTCCCACGCAGATCCAAATGTGTTAGAGGCACAAAGCGGAAAATGTTGCTTGGAAGGAACTCGATGGAGTTGTCATTGAGGATCAGAACTTTAAGACGGACAAGCTTGCTGAAGGCCCCAGGCTCCACGACCCGGATGAAGTTGGTGTCAGCCTGAAGGTATTCCAGATTTACCAAGCCGTGAAATGTGTCCTCCTTCAGCATGACCAGGAAATTGCTGTTTATGTGCAGCTTTCTCAGGGATCCCAGCGCACTGAACACGCCAGGTTCAAGCTCCTGTATGCTGTTTGCACCAAGATGTAGGGTGACGGCATTCTTGAAAGCATCTATATCCTCTGCAAGTAACTCCACTAAGTCATTTTTGTACAGGTTTAAATGGAAAGGCATATCTGATGGTACTTTCACATCTGAGATTTTGCTTATGTTTCTGTCTTCACAGTTCATGTACAAGTGTCCATCTTTCTCTTCACAGGTGCACAAAGATTTGCAAGCTCCACCATACAATGCCTTGGGCTCAGTGTCTCCAAAACTTGCACCAGCAAAGAAGGAGCAAATGAAAATGATCCTGGCCAGCATTTTTTTCCCCTTCCTTGTATCTAAAAAGACAACACAGGGGGAGAGAAGGAAAGGTAATTACTGTGTGCAGTTAGCAAACTCACAAAATAACACTGAATTATGAGAATTATTGCTAGTTCACAGTGGTGAATCTAATGAAATAAACAGGCTATCATTTGGAAAAAAAAAATATGTGCCTAAATACAGATATTTACAAGATTATAAAATTGTTAAAGCTATTAAAAGCATGTTCCGTATTGCATTTTATTATTGCATACAAGCAGTGAGTGGAACACTAGAACATTTTATACAGTAACTAACACTGTAATAGTCCTAAATGAATAATTTGGTTGCGTCATTGATGATGATGATAATAGTGATGATTATATCACATTACATACTTAGGGAAATAATTAAGTATCTCAAATTACTGAGATAATTACATTCTAATCAAGAAACAGACTTGTGCTTATGCCTCATAATACGCAGATAAAGCAACCGAACAAACTGGACTTTTTTTTTTTTTTTTCCCACAGTAAAGGCAAAGAATTTGTATGCATGCATAGTCTATATTTTACCACAACATTCTGAATGATGCACAATTTACTTTATATCAGCCCCCAGATACCCTGAGATTTTTCTGTGTATAATTAGACTGGTTTTCCCGACCTTGTTACCTCAAACATCTGTATGAGTGTGCTTTAAGATGTGTCTTATAATCATCTCACTATGCAAACAATTATACCTCAGAATTAATTTAAATGAAACAGAAATGAGTTGTCCATAAACAATACACAAGTCAGTGATCTCAGTACGAACAGGTTCTTCCACATTAATATTATAGATCTCTTCTCTTCAACATTCAACAACTGCCTTTGTCTTATTTGTAGGTTTGGAGCCAAGAACTGGTTCATATACAGAACCTGTTTGTTTTTTTGTTTTTTTTTACTGGAACAAAATTACCGTTAATGTATCATGTTGCGTGAATTCTTGCGGCAACTCAGCACCATGGTATTTTCTTTGCATCTTTCACTCATCACTATTCAGCAGCACCGTAAAACGCTATGGAATATTTTATTTTGCGCAATCAAGAAATACAGATTTATCAGCACTGTCCCATTTGCAAACTATTGACTCTTATGAGTCTTGTGAGTAAATACTTGTTAGTGAATCAAAACCATACAGCGGGTATAGCAAAGTCTGTTTTCTGTAATTAACGATTCAAGTTGTTACTTTTTAGTGAATCAAAATCATAGGAAGCAGTGTAGTTCATCTGACTCTTCAGCAATTGACTCTTATGAACCCTTTTTTAGTGAATGAAACACATATGGCTTCCAGCTGTGTCATGTTGCACTGGTGAGACTTAAATCAGGGACTGTTGACTGACTTGTTCACATGACAATGTGTAAAGCTTTATTATAAGTTTTGACAGTAGTTATAAATACATAAATAAAATTAATCTTTTTCAAATCTAATGATTTTACAACATATTTTTTTTCCTCAAAAGTGCAAAAAAATATTTTTTACCGAAACTGCAGGGAATAAGAATTGTTAAATTTATATGATTCATTTGACTACTTAGTTGTGTCAGTTTTTATTTTGGGAGATTTCAGGAGAAATATCTGAGGAAGATGATGATGAAGACCATCTCACTTCTGACATTGTATCCAGTTTTGCTCAGATGATACTGAAATCAGCAATCAAACATTCTTCCAAGACCACATGATCTGATCTGCTATTCACATTCATTTTATATCTGTATATTCTATATGTTAAATGTCAAAGATGGTTTCATTTGTGTTTTTGTCTTCAAAGGAACTTTATGAGGCACGTCTAGGACAAAGTTGATATCTAAATGAAAAATAAATCCCCGGAGCAACCTCTTCCTCATACAGTTCCACCGAAGGAAAATAACCACACACTATTCTTTGTTATAATGTCATTTAAAACAACATAACACAGTTCCATGCAAATTAACTGAGACATAAAACACCCCAGAGTCCCAGAGAATCTGCGAGGAATGAAAGGCTTCCCAGTTGTATTGACATGAAATCAAACATTGAGCGGTCCGGCATGCCACATGACACTGACAGACTGTGTGCGCTGACAGCTGTGAGCAAACACAGTGTGTGAAGACAACAAAGATGGTTTTTGTCATCTCTCTTGAGGATGCAGGTAGAACGGCAGTGGAAGGGGGCGGGGGCATAAATAAAATTAGATTAAAAGATTACGAAAACTGCAGAGAATATGAATGCTTGCATGTCATGCTAGATGACAGGACAAAGAAGGGGGGGAAAAAAACGGTCCCATTCCTATTTTTAGCAAGCAGTGTGTGGCTGACAGTGAGGAGAGAATTTGTGGTCCATTAGAAGCCAGTGAAGCCTACATATTGCGCTCTCATGCATTTAAGCAGGGCCTAATATCCATCTACTTAACTATCTATCTATATACACACATACGCACATAGAGCTCGACCCGTGACTCCTCATGCCTCAGGTTTACGCCCAACCTGCCTGTCTAACCCGCTCCACACATCCTTGGAGGGCAATGGGAGCATCTGTCCTGATACAGCAAATTTTCCTGTCTTTCTCTCGCACAGTTACCCAAAGCGTATAGGCTATCCCATAGGAAAGACGAGTCACGAATGAGATCTTTTTGATCTCTCAGTTGTTTCTCCTGCTAGACAGTGAGGAGATTAAATGTGACCCTGGACCACAAAACCAGTCTTAAGTCGCTGGGGTATATTTGTAGCAATAGCCAAAAATACATTGTATGGGTCAAAATTATTGATTTTTCTTTTATGCCAAAAATCATTAGGACATTAAGTAAAGACCATGTTCCAATTTCCTACTGTAAATATATCAAAACTTCATTCTTGATTAGTAATATGCATTGCTAAGAACTTCATTTGGACAACTTTAAATAGTTATATCTCGGGCAAATATTGTCCTAACAATAACCATACATCAATTGAAAGCTTATTTATTCAGCTTTCAGATGATGTATAAATCTGAATTTTGAAAAATTGACCCTTATGACTGGTTTTGTGGTCCAGGGTCACAAATGTAGAACAAATGGAGATGTTTGCTTAAGGCTTCTTCTATACTAAGAAAAAGACCATATAATGTCTAATCCACTAAAAAATCTCAATAATGGCATGCTCTGATTGCTCAAGAAAACACAATTTAATTGCTCTTTCGTGTAGCAAATAAGAACAACTGACGTTGAATTGTTGACTACAGAAGGAACATGGAGCTGTAAAATGAATGTGGATACACTATAAAAAAAATTAAGTTGTAAATATAACATATTAGAGTATGCTTTCTAGTCTTTCTACTTTAATATTCACATTTAATTCGGTGTGTTATTTGCCATTTATTTCTTTCTTAGCCTTTTTTCTTTCACTAGCATTTGAGAGAAAATGTTTCAATTTTTTTCAAGGTTGAATTGTCCAGATAATTTGGTCTGTTCCTGGTCTATTTATTCGTTTAATGAAAAGTCTTACGTTTATATTGAAATCTAAGACTTGGTCAAGCCTAAGCACAATCCTAACATTACTATGGCTCTTTTTCAAAGTACAAAGATCCAAAAAAGCAGGAAACCTCGGTCAAACATCTCCATTTGCTTTCCATTTAATCTCAGTGCTGTCTAGGAGAAACAACTGAGATATTAAAGAGATCTCGTTTGGGACTTTTTCACAATGATTCTTGTCCTTTGTTTAATTCAGTTCAATTCTGAGGTTTCTGATTTCTTGTTGATTAGATCTTATATTACACATCCACGATGTCTAAGAGAAACAATTGAGATATTAGGGATTTTATCTGTGATTTTTCTTGTTCTTTTATGTTATTAAACAGGTGGCAAATTTTGAATTTAATTTAATTGAATAAATAAATAAAAGTGGTGTAGAAATGTATTTTCACTTCAGATCACTAGGATATTTTCCTATTAATTACAATAGCAATTAACACATTTTGACGTATAAAGAATAAAATTGCATTTTCTTGTAAAACGTACTCTTTGTTTTATTTACAACTGCAAAAAATCCTATTTCACACTGTGCAAACACAGTAACTCGTTTGTTCCAACTGAAGTGACACATGCCAGAGAGAATGGAAGACATCCAAAGATGTATACTGTATCCACCCCACATCATGCACACATATGTATGCATATATATGCAAAGTTGCCAGTTCCTCTGAACATCAGACAATAATGCTGACTCCCAAAAGAAGAATCCATCGCAGCAGCACATTGGTGAGAGTTTGATGACATTGTTTGATGTTATATGTCCCGTGAAACATTCAAATAAATTAAAGCAATGAAAAATAACCCTCAAGGCTATTTTGTATGAGTCTAGTGAACTTGTTTGTGGCTGAGAGATTCATATATCCATAACAGAGGAAATATAGTGTGCGCTTCTTGCTTCTACTATCTTATCTTGGCATCACAATTCAGTGTCTTTTGTTTTGAGGCAATACATTTTTTGTATGAGAATGAGAATGAGAATGAGAATGAGAATGAGAATGAGAAATGAGAGAATGAGCTTTATTGGCCAAGTATGCTTGCACATACGAGGAATTTGTTATAGTGACAGAAGCTCTACAGTGCAACAGAAAGACAGCAACAGGACAGGACACAGATAATAAAAGAATAGTAAACAAATATACAAATAAGCAATGTACAAAACAGCAAAACACAATATATAATATAGACAATTATGTATGTACAGGTCTGATATGTGCAAATATGTGTAAATATGTGCAAATATATTAGACAAATGTGTGTACAGGTCTGATATGTGCAAATATGAAATGGGGAGGGAAAAAAAAAATAAATAAAATAAAATAAAAAAAAGAGAAGTGTGGTGAATAAATAATAGACTTGTGTGTTCTGCGTTTTATTGTCGAGTGTTCATGAGATGGATTGCCTGAGGGAAGAAACTGTTTCTGTGTCTGGTCGTTCTGGTGCTCAGAGCTCTGTAGCGTCGACCAGACGGTAACAGTTCAAAGAGGGAGTGTGCTGGATGTGAGGGGTCCAGAGTGATTTTGCCAGCCCTTTTGCTCACTCTGGATGAGTACAGTTTTTGGAGAGTGGGCAGGGTTGTACCAATGATTCGCTCAGCAGTCCGGACTACCCTCCGTAGTCTTCTGAGATCAGATTTTTTTAGCTGAGCTGAACCAGACAGTTATTGAAGTGCAGAGGACGGATTCAATGATGGCGGAGTAGAACTGTTTCAGCAGCTCCTGTGGCAGGTTGAACTTCCTCAGCTGGCGAAGGAAGTACAACCTCTGCTGGGCCTTTTTGACAATGGAGTCTATGTGATTGTCCCACTTCAGGTCCTGGGAGATGGTGGTGCCCAGGAATCTGAATGACTCCACTGCAGTCACAGTGCTGTTCATGATGGTGAGTGGGGGGAGAGCAGGGGGGTTTCTCCTGAAGTCCACGATCATCTCCACAGTTTTGAGCGTGTTAAGCTCCAGGTTAAGACTGCACCAGACAGCCAGCTCCTTAACCCCCTGTCTGTAAGCAGACTCGTCACCGTCCTGGATGAGGCCGATCAGTGTGGTGTCATCTGCAAACTTCAGGAGCTTGACAGAGGGGTCTTTAGAAGTGCAGTATGGCCCCATACGTGCCATTTACCCCACAATGCTGAATTTCAATTGCTTGCAAGCCTACAGCAACACAGCATCACTCTAACCAGCTGCCAAAGACAAAGAATCTACACAACTAACTACAAATTGCAAAGTAAAGGTCTTTGGGTCCTTTTTTTAATATTTGGTGCTCATTTGCATTTTAGTAGAATCTCATGACGCTAACCCTTTTAAAAAGGAAATTATATTTGATCCAGTCCCCAGAGAAGTATTGTTTGTCGACAGCGGGCATTGTCTTGCTTGAGCAGGTTGAGAAAATGGTGGCTGTCTCGGACACATTTCTAAGGGTTGGTCATTCATTATTTATCTGATCAGTAATGAAACACCACCAGAACAAGGTTGGCCAATGAAGCATGGCAATCAATGGCTGTGGTCCTGTCACACAGGAGCAAATCAACTGCTTAAACCAACCACAAAGCCATTTGCATAATCTGCTTACCATATGCTATTTAAAGGACAGGTACAACCTTCATTTTCCTGGACTTTTGTGAGTATTGTCTTATCTTTCATGTCTTCTCTGAAGCTGGTGTCAAACCAATTCAGTCCTCCGATTTTGAACATGACAAACGTGACATTTTTACAAAACAATGCGGTTAGGGTGGCTACCTCATTCCAGGTAGAATAATTTAGGTCTAGTGAGCTTCCATTATACAAGCATGTAAAAAATCAGGACACTCAAGCATCAGACCATTTAATATCCACACCCAACATAACGACATAAGTACTAATTTTGGTTTTTCATTGTTCTTAAAGGGTGAATGTATCATTTTAATCCAAACAAGTGAAACATTTTGATGTTGCGGTCAAAGTTTATATGCATAAAATTAAAATGTATATATATACACAGAAGATACTGAGTCTTGCTTTCAAAAAATAAAGTGTATGCTTAAAACATAAAAAATGTTAATTATTATTTATTTTACAGAAACCAAGTATCTTATGTCATTTTGCTTCTCAAGTAAATGTATTATATGATTTAAGAATGTTTTGGAAAATGAGACAAAATTACTAAGTAAGAAAATATGTTTTTGTAGTGTGACCAATGTGACAAAATCATATTCTAATAAGCATAAAAATGCACAGTACACACACACACACACACATGCATATTAAGATAAATAGTCAATGTTTAGTTGGACTGGATTTTTTTTTTTTTTTATCAATATGTTTTGAAGTTTGCTATTTTTGTGCGTTTATAATTGTAGTTTCTCTCACTTCTGCCATCTTTATTTTCAAGTTTGTTGCAGGGCATTCTTGCAATGTTTCCTTAGAATTTGGGTAAAACAAGTTATCTTTGAAAGCAGCATAATGTTGAAGCCTGCATTTGCAAACAGTCTTAGTTTTGTGAGTGCACCTGTGATTTGAAATGTGCTATAATTTGCACCTATGATTTGATTTTGAATAAGTTGGTCACAATGCAATTTTGGATGCATGCAATGTTTCCTTAGAATTTGAATTTGGGTAAAACAAGTTAGCAGTGTAATGTTGTAGCCTACATTTTGTGTTTTGAGCGCACTTGTGATGCCTTTAGGTTTTGGAGCCTATGGATCATCACTGGACATCACATTTATCCTTTGCTCTATATATATATATATATATATATATATATGTGTGTGTGTGTGTGTGTGTGTGAATGAATTTATAGGTAGGAGCAGAAGTAGTGCAGTGTGTTTTCTTTCAAATGTGTTGCTAAACAAATGTGCTATAATTATTTCACAGGAATTAGCAGTTAGATCTAGCGGATGAAACCAGATATGCTCACAGAAACAAACATCTGCATGTAACAGATGCACCTCTCCCTGCAAATCAACATCACAACAGGAAGTTGTTCTCACTTTTTCTGCTCTCCATTTGATTTTCCCCTTCACTGCAGTTTATTCTAATAGACCATGCTTCTGTGATCCCATTTTATTGGTACATGCTACGGTGTCAAGCATCTCTGTTGCTCATACTTTAGGTTATTGAGTTCAACAAACCCCTGACTAAAAAGTATTAAAATTTGGTGCAAAACTCATGTCATTTGTGTAATGGACATAAATCGAATCTCAAATTGCGGTTACAAAAAATAAATAAATAAAAAAAAACTCAAATTGAGAAGTGTAAAATCAGTGATTGAATGATTTTGTCTGGCCAACTAAACAGGTGATACTGAAAAGCAGACCAGAATATCATATGAGACTAAAGTAAACAAATAAACACCCTAACGATTTGGTGAGTGTTGCATAAACAAGCTCCATTCATATTTTATCAAGAAAAAAAAAAATTCTCAGTCTGTCTAATATGCTGTTAGATTACATGTATTCAAGAAAAAGATATAAATAATGTGTGGCTTGTTCAAAACTTTATATAATTTCTTTGGTCACTAAAGCAAATGAAGTGGAAGAATGACAGCAGTGGGTCTGACACAGAGTTGACATCTTAAAATTATATAGCACTGCAAAGATGAATCATGTGAGTGTTCGCATCGTTCAGCTCTGTGAATTCAGTTTTGCCTGAAGCTTATGAAATCGACTGCAACTAATGAGATAAATGCAGAAGATATTACAGAGATGTAATCATTTAATAAAATAATCATCACTTTTAACAGCTTTTCAACTGTTTTTCTTTTTATTGCATTTAAAGCTAGATTTATTCTTAGGTCAGAAGATTATTTTGCACATTGTGTGCCATTAAACGTGTGATATTATTCAGGAAGCCTAGTTATTCTGGAAGCCATAAACACATTGACTTTAACTAACTTGCTCAGCAGGATTCTCCTCAAACTTTTGCTCTGTTATGACATAAGTTTACTTGAAAGAGAAAACAAGCTAATTTTTTAAAGAGAAAATGCAATAATGCTTTACAATAAGGTCTCCATTGTTTATATATATATATATATATATATATATATATATATATATTTATTCACTGTATTACCTGATTTCAACAAATATAACTTGTAATTTTAAAAATGCATGAAATTAACATTAACTACTACTTAAAGATGCTGTAGAATTATTATTCATGCATCTTAACAAATATAGTAAACAAATAAAACCTAATATGTAAAGTGTTACCAAAGCTACAGCGCCCCTTGTGGCAATACTAAGAATGTGTTGCATAATGAATTGCCATTGGATACATTTCTAAATGTGTGAAAGAGCTTGCACAGATAGAAGTGTTTGTTTTCAAAATTGTTAAGTCTGGATATCTGCAATTGCTCCTTCCTTCAGTGTTTTCCTCAATTTGGCAAAAAAAAAAAAAAGGATTTCATTGTTACCCAGGCTCAAATAAATCTGAACTGCACAATGTGAATCCTCTTGAGACTCAACGTATTTACAAGGGCAACCATTATCTCAATGCAGGGAAAGAAGATCGATGATTTAATTTTCTCAGTGTCGTTTTCATCAACAGACACTGTCTTAAAAAAGCAAAGAGCCTTTGATACAACAGATGCATTCCTTCCAAACAAAGTTAAAAATAGTTGTTAGTAGCATAGAAAGCATTATTATTACTATTGCTCATACATTGGTTAGGGGTGTTTAAACTCCAAGTATTAAAATATGGCATATAACTCATCCAGCACCATGAAGGAGTCCAGTTGGATTCTGTTACTTTTTCGAAGCAATTAGACTTATACTTTTCACTAGGTGGTCGATAAAACTGAGAAAAAAAAAGAAGAAAAAAACCTAGACTGACATTGAAGGACCTGAGCCATTTCAAGAGACATGAAGGCTCTTTAAACTTGGGCCATCTAGCAACCATTCAGAACACCCTAGCAACCACAAAACAGTAGAGTAAAAACCACCCTGAACTCCTTAGCGATGTCCCTGCAACGAGCCTCAGCACTCTGAAGCATTTGAACAGATGAGCAGCACTAAAAATCTAGTTCTCATTACATTTATGCATTTAGCAGGCGCTTTTATCCAAAGCGACTTACATTGCATTCAAGTTACAGTTTTACATTTTTATCAGCTCTTGCTTTCCCTGGGAATCAAACCCATGACCTTGGCATTGCTAGTGCCATGCTCTACTATTTGAGCTACAGGAAAGCTATTACAATAAAATTACTAGGTACAATTTTAACAAATTATAATTTTAATGGTGAATGCTTTGCACTTTTTCCTCCCTCCATTTCTGTCACCTGACAGCATTTGCGTTCCTCGCCACTGTCATCTTTGGCTTAATTAGTTGTTTAAAAGACACTTAATATTCAGCAATACTATAAATTTGACAGCACCGATACTACAGATGGGAACAAAACTTGAACTGAATTGAGCTGAATAATGATATTATGTCTTCTGTAGATCTGCTTTATAGTTTAATTGAATTTATTTCAGAATTGACAAATTTTGCTGCATTGACATTATTATTGAACTGAACTGACTCAAGCTACTGTAAATAACAGCATTATTGCTTTCTGTAGAGCTGCATGCAGCTAAATTGAACTTGTTTACAGAGTTAATTGAACTGAAATGAATCAACGCTGAACTGATAAGCTGAATAATGTTGTTATTGTCTTTTAGAGCTGCTTTGTAGCTGAATCAAATTTGTTTCATAATTGAATAAGTTTGCAACATTGACACTATCACTGAACTAAATTGAATTAAACTGGTTTGAGCTGAATAATGACTCTCTTGCCTTCTCTAGAGCTGCTTAATAGTTAATAATCGTAACTGAGGAACTTTATAAAGTTATTGAACTGAATTGATTCAACATTGATATGACTCAGGCTGAATAATGACACTACTGTCTTCTGTAGAGCTGCAGCTGAGTTAAACTTGTTTCGTAACTGATTAACTTTGCGCTGTGTTGATTCAGCTCAGTGTTATTATTCAGCTTAATTCAGTTCAAGTCAATGAAATAAATCAACTGAATCAACACTGCACTGAATTGACCTGACAATATTGTCTTCTGCAGTGATGCTTCATATGGAAACGCATTTTGCACAGTCAACACTTATTGAACTGAACTGAATCAATATTGACTCGACCTGAATAATGACACTATTGCCATCTTCAGTGCTGCGCATAACTGAATTGAGCTTGTTTTGTAATTGATAAACTTCAGTTCAGTTGATTCAGTTCAGTGTCATTATTCAGCTGAATTCAGTTCGGTGTTGATTCAGTTCAGTTCAGCTGAATCAACTGAATCAACAATGATCTGAATTGAGCTGAATAATGACTCTATTGTCTTCTGTAGAGATTGTCTAGAAAAGTTTCCTAATTAATTCATTTTTCATCAACAACATGTATTGAACTGAATTAATACTGAACTGACACAAGCTGAATAATGGCACTACTGTCTTCTTCATAGCTGCTTATAGCTAAGTTGAATTTGTTTCGGAATCGATGAAATTCACACAGTGCTGATTCAGTTCAGTGTTGATCCAGTCCAGTCCAGCTGAATCAACACTGATCTGAATTAAGCTGAATAATGACACTATTGTCTTCTGTAGAGATGCTGTATAGCAAAATTTGTCTCATATTTTATGAAGTTTGCACTACTGATCAGTATTTTCCTGCTTATTACTGTGAAGCTGCTTTGAAACACTCTGTATGGTTTAAAGCACTATATAAATAAAGGCAACTTGAGTAAATGCACACATAGAGCAGTTTGAATAAAATCTAGCCAGGTATCAAGATCCAATGCAGGCTTTCTGGCTTGTTTTGACACACCAGTGTTGTTTGTGTCTGTGTGGAGCATGTAAGTGCACAGCTCTGAATAAAGGGAAGTAACCTCCAACAGATTGTTGCAGGTTGCATCCGCAGCATACCACTGGGGGACCTTAACATCCAGTGCAGGGGAATGAGGGATGGAGCGATGAAGAGAAAGAGTGTATACTGGGCTTGGGGCAAAGGGATGAGCGAATCAGTGATGCTCCATTTTACCCTGCACAAATCAGTGGGCTAGCGCAGATGGCCCCTTCATTGTGTCTGTGGCACTATAGAGGAAATGATGTGCTCGCCTCAGGGAGACGCCACAACACCCACATATAAGAACAGAGGTGTAAGAAAAGGCCCACAGTCCCGTGAAGCTAATAAACTCGCCCACTCAATATGAAGTGTCATAGTGGGTTTAGCCTTCACTATTAATAAAAGTACAGCTTCACCCTCAAGTTTGGTTGATTTTACTATTGCACATGTAAAATCTCTCATTTTGTAAATACTTCTAAGATAGTCAAAAGCCATTAGATTGACAATATTGACGATTTAATCATCTCTTATATTGCAGATGCAACTGTTATCCACACTCTTAAAAATAAAGGTTCCTTATTGAAATGAAGAATATTTAACATCCATAGAACATTTCTATTGCACTAAAGGCTATTTATAATGGAAAAAAGGATTATCTGATTATTGAAATATTCTTCACACTAAGACAAAAAAAGGTTATTTTAAGAACTATTAACAGAAATGTTTTTTTTTTTCTAATGCATAAGAAAACCATTATTTTTTAACAGTTTAAGATCACAAATTTGTTTCAGTTTGGGGTTATTTGACACATGCAAAACATACTGTGCAATTAAAAGTGCAATAAAACATCCAAGTTGGCAGGTGTGTCAGAAAAGAACATGTTACCATATGAAAAAGCATTGCATTTGTTCATTTTAAATACCTGTGGTCTCCTAGACCTCAAAAAGAAATACAAATAAGTATGTCATCAAGTTGAAATTGTATTTATAATCAGTTATTTTAAGGGATAATGCATTCTGTATCAGCCTGGTACCTATATTTATGCACGTTTAATTTACGTTTAATGGGTTTGCATTGTATGTTCCCTGGGAATCAAACCCATGACCTTGATGTCGCTAGAGTCACGCTCTGCCAGTTAAGCTACTAAACACGATATCTAAATGTTAAGTGTGTTTAATACAAAAAAAAGTTCAGACACAATGATTCTTCACATTAATCCTGTCTGTCTGTGTATTTGTACGATGTGTTGCATGTACTAAAAGAAAAAAGTTAAGATGTGCACTAAACAATTGTTATCGTAGTCATAAATACATTTCGACTGTTTGAAACCTCTCTAAACATCACAGTAGATTTAATGTGGACTGCACATCTATCTCTTGTGCAGAGGGTGCTGCAAACTGTCTCTCCAGACATTAAATTAAGACTTCTTTTTGTGTGTGTGTGTGTGTGTGTGTGTGTGTGTGTGTGTGTGTGTGTGTGTGTGTGTGTGTGTGTGTGTGTGTGTGTGTGTGTGTGTGTGTG
>JAFVLL020005522.1:0-49084 GCA_021397915.2 Tor tambroides | reverse complement strand
GTGGGGGGTCTGTGACCATTTGTTAAAGTAATAACTAGTTGATTTGTTAAACCAAATGCAAAATTGTGTGTCTGATTCGTCCATACGCTACAAACGAAAGTTTAAAAAAAACAAAATCTAATTCAGTTGATGATCCACAAGTATGCATATAGGCAATATTTCTGGGTTAAAAATAGCTATATTGCCATATAAACTTACTCATACTCTAAATATCATTTCGGAAATTGGTCAAGAGTGATACGGAAGAAAACGTTCTACCATCAGAAGATAAGATGGAGTAACGGGTCATGGAAAACTGCATTTAGGACATGCCTCGGCCTTTGTGTTTTAATGTGATCCACACCGCGATCGTTTGACTGATAAGGCCTCACAAATGGTTGGCTTAGAGCCGTAATTACTCTCCACTCCCGCATAATCTTTCTCCCCAGCGAACATGTCAATGCCGGAAAGCAGAAGCATGCTCGCAAACGGAGGAAGAAAAAGGAGAACATTTAGAGATAAGAAGAGCTCCTTTCCTCTCATCGATAGTCATGACTCCTAAGATTTCAATCCATCACTTGGCTCTTAAGAAAGCACTCCCTTGCCTTTAATTAGGGCACAGTGACTGGAGGATCTTGACTTACTTGACATGCAGCTCTGAGCCATTGTAAATGCACAGCTGTAAAAGCTACTGGAGACTAGAGGGTGTCAGAGATTAGAGATCTTACAATCGGAAGGTCATTAGTGTTAGTTGGAGGTCAGGAAGTACGTGTCAACTGTGTAGAATGAAATGATTTAGCTCAATGACCCGTAAGGAAGTCAACATATGACTCAGCTGGAAGGTTGATGCACACTGTGTGACCTCTGTTAAACATTGAACTAATCATGCACAAGGTTTACTTCTTCACAGTCAACATCTTTTATGCTTGTGGCTTATGTATAGGCTTCATATAGCTATGGATCAGCTGTGGATAAACATACGAATAACACTCCTAAAAAAAATAAATACTCCTGAGACATGACAGTATGTCTTGCATGCATAAGCCACTGCTTTTTAAATCTAATTAATGTGTGCAGGTGTTAAATAAGAATGTATAGCACAAAATTACTCTGGAGACATATGGCAACATGGTTTTCATGCATTGCATAATTTTTAATCAAACTAATGAAGTGGAATATGGTTATGTTTGAAATAGCATGACAACAGACTACTAATACTACCACAGTATTAAATATACGTAGTACGTATATTTAATGTTCACAGAATGTGATTTTCATGCATGAATACCTGGATGATGTAAACAGAGCACACTGTTTGAGATTATGTATCCCACAATGCAATGCGTTCAACTTCCATTTCCACTATAGTGAATGAAGCACTTTTTTGACTAGATATTTTTACACAACTTTATGTTAAAAATGAGTAACAATAATAATTTATATCATTGTTTTTATATATTAGCATTTAAAATGTTTATTAGGAATCAATGACCTTTTTTTTAATAGTAAGCAGATGTGTAATAGCATGTTCGTACCCCATTCCAAAAACATTGGAACAATGGACAAGCAGTAGGAAATCTCATCTAATTGGTTGAAGACACAAAAATTACGTTACTGGCTGTTTAAACTGGAATAGAACTGAACAGAGGTCAGTTCATTGGTAATGAACAGGAAGTAAAAAAGTAGTAAGGAAGTAGGAAGTACTTCCTTACTAAAGGAAGTAGTTCTCTTTATTCTCACAGAATCCGTCAGTGCCCTGTTTACACTCTCCATTTTAAAAGACAACAGCTGGAGCAAAAGAAAAAAAAATATAGAAAGAATCTCCATCCAACATTTCGCTGTTCTTTTCTTTCGGTCTCATCTGTTAGACACATTGGTTGCTCCACCTGTGCAACAAACCCAGTGAACATGCACCTGGACCTTTAGAGAGACTTCTCAAGTGCAGCCGCTGAAAAATCAGTAAGCCGATTGTTTCAGATATAATACATTGTCTTTTTTGCCTTTGATTCTTCACAGTCGACTGCACTGGTCAAGACCTGCAGAGCTCCTTGAGTAAGAGTGGTCAAAATATTCTAGTAGATTGTGGACAGCATATATGGCATTAGATGCCCTCAGGGGAAGAGGAAACCAACCTCAACTTTATTCTGAATGAAGGACACAGAGAGAAGGAGAAAAGGAAGGAAAAGACAGTCGAGGGGGACTGAAAGCGTCTTTTCATGGCAGAATGGAGGAGAAAAAACAGGAACAAATTGATCTGGCGGTGTGAGGGCCATGTTATTAACAGCCTGCTGAAATGCACTTAACTCATGCCTATTCAATTATGCTAATGTACACATGCAAATGACCACAGTCGCAACACCATGCTGTCTCAATTAGGTGACAGGCTTACAAGGGTTGGCTTTGGAGAGCAACCGGATTATTGTCCTGCTATCCGTCTACAAGCAAACAGCTTTTGACCTGTGATTATCGTCATGAGACATCAGCAGGGTGGGTTGACTCGCAGACGTTCTGTTTGCGTGTGAATGCCCGTGTGGGAGACTGTGGACGTGCATCTTCACATGTTATATTTACTGGTTCCCTTCAGCACTGCCGCTTTTAGTCCAGCTTTTGAGGAGATAGAGATATTCAAGGTCAGCATATGTTATTTTTCTTATTGTATAGATCAAATTGAACAATTCTGGGAAATGTGAGTCAAGCTCCACAACATTAAATTAGCAAATGATTGAAGCTCAACATGCATTAAATTACTCTAGCCGTCATTTCTGAATCTGTGGGAACTTTTAACTGCACAATAAATCTGAATCACTGGTCTACATTATTGCTCGGCTTTCATGTCTAGCACGTATTCACAATGTGCAAAAAAAATAATTAGGTATTAAAATCAATAGGGTGAATTGTCAGAAGCTTGGTGAGTAATACATCATATTCAGTATGACCAAGGCCGGATTAATTACATTGATTCTGACCGTGAAATACACCATGCTGGCTTAAAAGAAACAGCTTTGGCTCTGTGTGCAGCAATCTTAAGTTACACAAGAGAATTTCATTATTTAGCATGTCCCATACATATGTGTGACAAACACGATATAGCTAACATGCTACACACATATGCACTACATATGCGCCACAGTGATTTTCTTCCTGCTACAGAATGGCAGCATGAGTCAACATCACTCGTCACTGTGTTATATAATGCTTGAAGGGCCCGTGGTTTACAACAACAAACTAATAAGAATAAAAAGTACATTATAGCTCATACATCTATAAATGTTTGGATGGCATTTTTTTTCTCCCAAGCATTCATTTCTGACCCTGGTATGGAAAGAGCAAAAGGTAAATGTAGAGAAACTTGTATAGTGACAGAACGGCCACTGACATTGTCGCTGTCCTCTGAACAGTGGTCTGAAAGCAGCCCACTCACTTAAAGCCTGGAAGCATGTCGCTGTCCGGTGCTGAAAGCGTTGAGGCAGGTGGCGCTGTCCAAAAGCAAGAGGTGCTGAAAGCTGTGTGTCGTGTTGAAGAATGTGGAAAAGCGCACACTCTGTGGGCGGCTATGAGGCTCGTTTGCTCAGAGCTGTCAACAGTCTCCTCAGCACCTAAGAGGGCATTTCTTGCATTTCATCTGTTGCATTTTTAAAATTGATTATTTACATAAGCATCAGACTTACATAAATAAACCAGTCAAAAGACCAGTCAAAAACAACGTAACCTTTAAAAATCTTGAGATATCAGTTTTCAGTTACAGGATCTTATTGATTCATAGACAATTCTTATTAGCAGCATCCTTTTGGATTGGTTCCAAATTATGCAACAAAATTCCAATAGGAAGACTATACTGATACTCATTTATTGATTTATTTTTGTCTAGGATTCTATGCATTCTTGTTTCTTTGAATGCAACAGCAACCCCTGTGTGAAATCCTGTTTGATTTTGGGTTGAACAGTAGACAGTAGAAAAGAACAGATTAATTCCACCAACTATAATATAATTCTTAGCTTCCATAGCTGTACAGTATACACATGGTTAAGACTACACACAGTGCTCTGCTCCAATACGGCCATCTGCAGATATGTATTTTTTTCTCTCTATTTATTTATTTTTATTAGGATTTATGGCTTGAACCAGCTGCTTGGTAAGCGTATACACTAAGCAGACAATCATACAGCTAATTTTTGACAGCAGGATAAATCCGTCAGATAATCCAAATCCGCAGCAAGAGAGAGATACAGAAAGAGAGAGAGTCTATAAAGGAGATTAAAAAGGGGAGATTGTGAGTGCCGAATCCCACATCGCTGATCATGTGACCTTAATTCCACTCTGTCATTTCTTCCCGCGGAGTGTGAGAGAGACGACCAATCACAAGGCGCAGTTCGTGAGCTCGTGAGGAGTGGGAGAAAAAAAACATCCCGCTAACGGCAAGTGAAGCTCAAATACAGTCCAAAAAGGGGGGAAACACTCATACAGACTCGCACTTGTCACAGCAATGCATATGCACACAAATAAGCAACCTCTCACATGCCATTAACACCTAGTTTTGTTTCAGTTTGGTCTTTCTTTCTCACAAAAGGATGTGGGGTTTCTGTCTGCATGACATTGATTTGTTCAATCAAGGATGTAACGGCATATTTACGACTCTTCACCGACTCCTACAGATCGACCTCTGTCCCCATCCATGTCTATAGTGGTTTTACAGCCCTGTTACGGTCATGTTTTGTTCTACCTTCTGTCAAATATAAAGCTCATATAAATTACACAGCTGTTATGAAAACAAAAACAGACATATCAATAGAGCTCTTGCCAGCATCACTCATTAACTATTGATGCTGTGTGAGATCTGGCACCACAGCTGGACACACACACACACACACACACACACAGATTGTTTATTTCTGCACTCATTGACAATGGACTCAATTCAAACCAGTCTCCATGGTACTGAACCAAACAAGAGGGGTGGCAGTTTAAACTCAGACCAAGGTGGTCAATTGTACTGTAGTGCCAACAGCCATACAGAAATGAACATCTGCGATGCCTTCTGTACCACCTTAAAAGTACAAATTCAAATTCAAAAGCAAGAACTATTAAATAAATTGATGTAAAAACAGCCTTTCGGAGAAAAAGAAAAGGAATCAGAGTGCAGTTTGCTTTGATTAAGAAAAGAGCCATTTTAAAAAAGGGATGGATGGCATGCAGTGGCTTTTGAGGATTATGCCAGGCAGGAGAATGGAACCAAATGGAGAGAAGTTGTTTGAAGCTCCGCAATAAGCCACTCTTCTCCTCTTTCATGTTTTGAAATGAGGGAACAACTGTGTGTGTTAACCGCAATCCAGCAGCCCCTTTGTTCCTTCTTTAGATCACAAGCTAATGGAGGTAGGGGCTGAAAAATGGTGAAACCGGAAGAGATCCGTCAATTAGGTGTGGTTTGACATCACTGAGAGTGTGAAAGGCGGGGAAAAATGATTGTACAGAAGGTGATAGCGCCTTGAGGTTTGACCACTCCATACGTCAGGGGCTGCAAACTCCACTGGGGAAAAAAACGTGTGCATGTGGGGGAAGGGGTGTGTAGGGTACAATCATAAAGCACATAAATAACAATTTCTCCACTGTAATGACAGACAATCCTTGTTTCTCTGCCTGCCTACTCTTATCTCTGCTCTTTCAGAGAAAGCAGATAGTCCGTCCTCTTAAATACACTGTGTAAACAACAGAAAGAACCTCTCTCGCTGCCCGCAAAAACTGACAGTTTTCAAAGAAAACGGTCAGCCAGGGAGAGAAATGTTTGGGGATGACCTCCTCGTTGCCAGTGTCAGAATTAGTGAGAGCGGCAGTAGACGGCAGGAAGCTAGTGAAGTTATTCCTCCTGGAATCAGCCGTCACGATGCACTGGAAGCACTGTGTCTCATGCTCTAGTGAGTGCTATTATGGACTGTTTTCACTCGGTAATGAAATGCAAAAGCCTTTCACATGGCTGAGCATGTAATCACAACACAAATGCATGCACATAGGGTTCGTAGTGTAGTATTCTCATCATATGAGTGGAGTCAGATATTGCTATCGAAGCCATTTCAAGACTTTGAAACCCAAAGCAGCATCCTATTTGAACAACAATCTTCTAAAACAGTTCAGTACACTCAGATTATAGTTAACTAACACAAACACACACACACACACACACAGAGGGAAACACTGTTCTCAGTACACTCAAGTGTCCCTACCTGGCAGTCAGTAGTCACTCCTGGGTTTTTGTTCAGAGCTGGAAGGCAGGAAGAGCAAGAGGTGGAGGCTGAAATAGAATTGAGTGAAAACACCTCCGTTTGTCCTGTAGAAATATGGATGCCCTGTGCACACGCGTTCTCTCTCTCTTACACACGGCTCTGACACGCAGCACTGAATTTCTCTCTCTCTTGCAGCCTTCCTACTCGTCTTCCCGCCCACCTACCCCTGACACCCTCCCTTTTCCTATCTCTTTCTTTCACACACACTGTCATTCTCTCTCGTCACACATGCGCACACTCCCCCCCCCCCCCCTCTCTCTCTCCCCCTCTCTCCAGGCACTCACTCATTCACTGTGACACAAGTACTCTCTTGTACATACATTTGGTTTCTTTACTTAAACATTCTCTTCCTCTGCATTTGTCTTTCACGAACAGGGATGAGCATCTCTATTTTTTTTTTTTTTACACAACTAAGGCTATATTTGTAAAGGAATACCAGCTTGTTACTAACTGTGTGCATACTGAGAGCTTCTCAACTGGTGGGATGTGAACTAAAATGCATCACAGGTCAGTTTCGATAAGATCACAGACAGCCACATGATGTAAAATGTAAAAATCTAGGTCCTGAACCAAACCCATTATATCAATAAAATCTAGAACTATACATACTTTTTGTGTGTACGTTTTTACACACACACACACACTGCTGCTGCTCTACTCCACAGGGGTTGACACACTGGTTCACAGCTGATAACTGCCTAACTGTCTAATGATTTAATTGTTAGTAAACAAACATACACTAGAAGAACTTCTTGTGTCACAAGACACATCTCACTACTTTTTATTCATAAAAAAGCAGTGAATAGAACAATTTGCTGTTTAACATGCAGTGCAGTAGATACATAAAATGTCAGTTTAAAAACAACAGACCAATCAGAATAGAAGAACACATCCCACCCCAGGCTGCCATTCCTTCCTGCTCTTTTCCCCCCTCTCTCTCTCTTGTAGTGTAGATGCAGCCCACGTCCCCTTGAGGAGTCAGTCAAGGGCATTCCCAAAGAAACTGTATGCAAATGCACACTGAGCCTGGGGCAGCTGCCTGGCACCTCCCCTGGTCCAGATGCTCGGCCTGGGAGGGGAGTGGGGGCGTAGCAGTGGCCTAAAGGGACTACAAAAAGCCACTGCAATAAACACAGCTTGAGCTCAGATTGCCGACAAACCAATTTAGAACAACATTAATGCTAATGATGAGTTTTTAAACACAGGCATTTTGTAAATCAGCTGATCTGTATATTTGTTGTGTCGACTGTGATTTTTGGCATTACCAAATGGAGGGGTTGGAATTTGAATGGTTTGAATTGTCATCAAGTCATGCCCTTCAGTGAGAAACACTCATCACTGCCTGAGTCTGCAAAACAGCAAAAAGGTAAAGGGGGTGGAGTTACTGCAGCTTCAATGCACTTCCGCTACACTTCAGAGCACTCAGGTCTGATGCATGGAATACCAGGATCGCTCCCTTTGTGCTATATTAGTCTCTCTCTCTTCGTTTCTCTCTCCCTCTTGACCTCATTCTCTTCCCTTCTCTTTTTCACACTCCGTCTAATACCGCTCTCATGCTGTGACGGTTCATTTTTCCGTTGTACGCGTGCGCTTCAGGCAGCAATATGTTCTATCTGACAGTTTATATTAGCAAAGCCTCTCAGCAATAGAATAAGCTGTTGGCCATTAATGACATCTACTCAGTTTCTGAACGCACACAGATACAGGTCAGGTTTCACTTTTCATGTAAGCTCTCAACACCTTAAATATTATCCTATAACCTCTTTTTTCTGTTGCAGTCAATGAGAACTTTCATTGTACAACTAAAACGCAACATATATGAGTAAAATAGGATATCCAACAAGAATACACGTAGGGTGGGACTTGATTTTGTCCATTAGGATTGGATTGTGATAAGTGGTTGTTACATACCAGACCAGTGCCAAACAGAATGTAAGTTATGAATAGGACAATGTTAATTTATTTGATCTTGGCAGAATAGATCTGCAACCCTGCTGAATTGCTGCTGCTGTTGGTTATTGCTGTTGTTGTAGATTATTTCTGCTGCAAAGCAAGTACAAGAACTTGCTCCTGCCAATACATACGCTGATTCGGTGCTGTGAGTATTTAAGACATACTGCTGCTGCACAAATAGCATATAAAATAACTCGTAGCAGATCTATACAGGTGGAGCTGGGGAAGGTGGAGGGGCTCAGAGAAACTCTGATAAAATAGTGCCTAAATCACGCTATTTAGCTACTAGTTAACATTATCCAATGGCTAGTGGCATAAATTATGTCAGTGCAAAAGGAAAGTCATTTCCAGGAAGCGCAAGATTTTGTTTTGATTTTGATTAAAATTATAAACCCATAAACCATATAAATATACTGTAAACCATCTACTGCACTGCATTGCTAGGCAAACCATTCACAAGCCATCCTTTGGTTGATTGTTTGTGGCACTATCAACATTGTATCAACATAGAAAATCTATTTATCCGACCAATGGCAGCGTTTAGAAAAACCTGCTTTAAAATTATTTTTACTCTGCTTAAATATTACCTTAGTGAAACTGGAATTACACATTTGGGGCCAGATTTACTAAACAGGGCAAATTAGCGTTAGAGTGCAATTCCATTAAAGCTCCAATGGGAGGGGAAAATTTTTCGTGTGATTTACAGACAATGCGCACATTAAAGAACAGACGCAGCCAGATCATTTCCATAATGACCAGCGCAATCTACCAAGAGCAGTGCAAATTACCGCCTGCTTTTTTTGGGCGTTAAATATTGATTCATTTTAATACTCTCCTCCCACAAAATTTTGTGTCTGAAATCGAAACTCCTATAAATTCATATTCAATAAGGACAGGCACAAAAATAACTGTGTCCACGTCCTTTTCAGCGCTAATTCTTCACTGTGTGTCTTTGGTAAATCCTAACAGTACTATTTTAACACCAAAAGAAGGTTTGCGCTGGTGCAAGCTGTTAGTAAATCTGGCCCTTGATTTTTAAGACGACAATGGCAATCCAAGATTTAGTAGTATAGAACGACTGTTTTTATAGATAAGAGACCTAGAATCAGTGAATCAGTGCAAGTGAGACCGTCTTTCAACATCACACACTAAGATGCTAATGCACCATTCTTTTGGGAAAGCCATCTCCAAACATCTTCCTAAATGTGAATGATGTAGTGTTCAGGACGGTATTGATGGAACAGGAAGTGTGTGTGCTTACACAGGCAGCCAGGCAGGAAATCAAACCCAGCGCAAACAGACTCAAAGCTTAATGATTACCCTTGTTAAGCCGTCTGCTCCAAACAGCAAACCTTTAGAGGGGGACGTGTCTCTTGCTGTCTTTTTTTATTTAAACAGATGTGTATTGGATCTCACAGTGCACTGCAGGTAGATGGTTTATATTCAGCTCCTTGACAGAGAAAATTGAGAGTCAGCCAACGGGTGCTAGAGGAGAGGTGAGAATGACAGCGACCTGTGAGTATGCTCGCCACATAAATGTATGCTTACTGATCCAAGGTGGGGTAGTGGGGGATTTTTCCACATTTCCACCTCTATGTTTTGCTAAAGCTATTATTATCTCATGCCACATTGGGTTTATCTGCTGTATCTCTCCAGCTTAAGGAATACTACATGCATGTGCACGCCCCGTGTTGCTTGAATGTGCATGCCAAGCGCACACGCTTCTCTCACAGCAACCACAGAGAACTGCCACTGAAGATGATGGATTGCACAAGGAGTAAAACAATAGAGCAACATTATCAAATCTCACATATCAGTTGCTGCTAAGAATCAGCATGGATCCCGTTGTGTAATCAGTGGCGGTTGATCACTATGCAGTTTACATAGAGCATAATACTGCCCTCTTGGGGACGCTGGCTTAAAATGAACAGACTGTTGTATGACCTTTGAACCAGACTTAAAACAATAAGACAACATCCACCTTGCAAACAGCATCCCAATCTGTGATCCCAGGTCAGATTGTTCTTGGGTGGCTAATTAATTGTGCCTCTCTTCTCTTTTAAGGCATAATAGCTCAATTCCCATGGGCACATCTGTTACCATGGCAATGTCTGTATACACAATAAATACCAGCCATTGCTATAATGTTCTGCAAGCACAATGGAGCTTTTAAACTGGACCAGATCTTTTTGTATATTCTATTTATTTTACAAAGCAAAGATTTCATCTGTGGTGAAGGTTCTTCAGTATATGTCGGTACTGAATAACTACAATATTAGCTTAACTGAGGCTATTTGAGATAGACAAGTTATCTTTTCTTAATTGTCCTTCATTGATAAATACATGAAAAATAAATTAAGCTATTTCGAATTATTTGCATTATTTAGGCATTAATTAATAATCATTCCGATGGACTGACTAACAAATGAGTTACTAGAGCGTGTGTCATTTCCACAATCTAACTACACCCTTGCTTATACATTCATATTTTTTGTTTTCAGAAAGCTCTCGGATTTTATCAAAAAAAATCTTCATTTGTGTTCCGAAGATGAGCGAAGGTCTTATGGGTTTGGAACAACATGAGGGTGAGTAATTAATGACAGAATTTTCATTTATCAAACTATCCCTTCAAACTGAGTGTCTGCAAGATGACTTAAAAATCTGGACATTTTCAGGGACAAGAGAAGAGATATTCTGATGAATAATATCAAAAAATTTTTAATGAAATGTTTTAATCACATTTTTTTTCATTGACAGTCATTTCATTGTATGTAATTTATATGTTTATGCCAAAACTCTTAGTTAATATTTGTAGTAGAATGTTGTCAATGCATCACTATTTTAGATGAATTAAATATAACAAAGTTTAACATTGTTACATTTATTTCTTCATTCATTCAAACTATGGACTGGAATAAGAACACAACAAGCAACACACAAAAGCAAATCCTATTTATCACCAAAATTCATTTATTAATAATAAAAAAAAAAGTTCTGAAATATGAGCCGGAAATGAAAAACAATGTTAATGAGAAGACAAACATTGGACTGCTACAGGTTAGTAGGGAAATTTATTGAATTATTATTCGCAATGCGCATCTGGAACATTTCAGCAGTTTCAATATAATTCATATTAAGGCAGAGAACATGATTCATTGTTTTAATCAACTGACAGCCCTAAAACTTAGTAATCATCTGCGTTCTTTTGTGTTCTTTTGTTTATCAGAAACGCCTGAGTTATATTAAGCAGAACGCAGAAGTAGTTGTGCAAGTAGTCCATTGTATTATGTATGTATCCACAATACATTGGCCATCTGGATATCAGAATCAATATCAGCCGTATTTATTCAGTACCATGGTATTACCATATGATTAGGGCTGGGCGGTATATGTACGATATATTGATATATTCTTTGTAAGTGATATGTTATGAGGCAATACCATTTATATCAATATACAGTAGTCTGATACGAGTGTATCTGAAAAATAGTGGAAGACACAGAGTGAGCTGCTGCAGGGCAAGTGCATAATCCAATTTATTCTAAACATGAGACACGCTTTATATTAAGGGCTTTAAAATAACTCCTAAGATATAATTAACACATGCAGTTTAAAGCGGTTGCCCTGTCAGATGCTGTGACAGACACACGTGCAGACAGATAGGCTACTTGCGCTGTTTAATGCTTTTGAGATGTGGTGTTTTCCTCAGTGCATAACTTAGATTTCACAGGTATACTGTCCATCAGTAAATATTAGAAAGTAAAATATTTCCATTTTGCTGTCAGGAGTGCATCCGCGCTAAACAAGCAGCGTCCAATAGAATAGGAGTCCAATAATTCTGACAAAAATACATATTTTGGTAAAATATTTGTTGTTGGAAAATAAATGTGCCATATGTAGAAGTTTAAGGGCCAGATTTACTAACAGCTTGTGCCAGCGAAAACTTTTGACGTTAAAATAGTACTGTCAGGATTCACTAAAGATCCGCAATGAAGAATTAGTGCTGAAAAGGCGTGGACACAGTCATTTTTGCGCCTGACCTTATTGAATATGCATTTGTAGGCGTTTCCCTTTCAGACGCAAAATTTATGAGAGGAGAGTATTTAAATGAATCACGCAACACAATTTACTAAGTCTTAAAGCAGGCGGTAATTTGCGCTGCTCTTGGTAGACTGCGCTGGTCATTATGGAAATGATCTGGCTGCGTCTCTGTTTTTTAATGTGCACATTGTCAGTAAGTCACACGCAGAATTTTCCCTCCTACTGGCGCTTTTATGGAACTGCACTCTAACGCTAATTTGCCCTGTTTAGTAAATCTGGCCCTGAACCTACAAGTAAGCGTATTTTTATGATAGCTAACTATAAAGTGACTTTAATGGGGGTAATGAAAATAGCCTAATACAATTAGTCTGTGCTTTTGTTTTTATTTATTTTCATTTTTAGTTTTGTGAATTTATCTTTATGTTTGTTTTATGTTTGTGTGTGTGTGTGTATTTTTATATTTTATATTTCATATTTATATAAAATCTATATATAGATTTTGCCCATATCATCCAGCCCTACATATGATACCATCACTATACTTTTTGTAAGAGATTTTGTAAAGGTTGTTTGTTTAAAAATGTGCCATCCATGTAATTTCTTACAGGAGCATGGAGAGCTACTAGGGCATCAGCTCATTCCCGAAGTCGGTTGCCAGGATTCAGCAAGGCGGACAGATTTGAAAAAAAAAAAAAATGGTCTAGAGAAGAGTACTTAATACAATAATCTCAGATGTGCTGGTGGCAGAGGAGGGTCTGCTTTAGCACAGAAAAATAAATTAAGAAAGGAACTCTCAGCTGCCACATTAATGAGGTAAACCAGGAACACAGAGCTCACTTACACCTGCTAACCACAATTGAGTGCCAGCTCACTGACTCTTCTTATATTAGAAAGTGAGAAAAAGTAGGAAAGAAAAGAAACCGAGAATGTACTAGGGAAAACAAACACTGCCTATCTCAAACAAGACATTATTGAGTCTGCATGCTCGTTGCAAACACGAACAAAGGCTTTAGTCAATGTTCCATTCCAACAAATCTCATTTTCGACAAAGTTTTTGTTGGCAAAAGTCTTCTTCATAATCCAAGACTGCCTTGTATATGTATGCAGGGGTGCAGAAACAATCTGAAAAGTTGGCAGGGCATATTATAAAAATTATCAGCTTAGCTCATGAATATTAATTAGGTTGTATAAAATTCCAGTAAATATGTGAATGCTTCATTTACATGGCAAAATCACTACACAATGTTACTTTAAAATGATTTAAATAGGCATAATAAAGAGAACAGTAAATCAATAATATACATTTAAATTCAAAATTTAAACTAATTAAAAAATATAATGAAAAATACATTAAATAAAGAAGTAGTCCTAACTAATTTGCTAAATTTACTGTTTTTGGACACATTAAGTTCACTGCCAGTGCAACAAGAAAGAAGCTTCAGTTTGGTCTTAACATTGCCATCATATGCATCTGGCTAGAATTTTTTGGTTTGCACACTGGCCAAGCAAAATTAAGCCCTAAAAAAGTGGGTTTCACACAAACTTTCCAAAAGTTATAAAGGTCGCAGCTCCCTTCCAGAGTGCCATTAACATTGAAATGCCACTCATCTCCTCAACTCAAGCCTCTGAATACTACAATATCCTCCAGACGCAGGCAGGATTTTACCCCTCCTTGAAAATGAGTCTCTCCTTGAAAAATAAAACAACCCTGAAAGTATGTCTCCAACTGGAGAAAGACCAAGACAAATGAAGACTGCATAGAGATATGGAGTGCAAATGGATGGAAGGCCTTGATCAAAGCATGTCTCCTGAGCAAGAGAGGACTCTCAGCCCAACAAAAGGTCAAGGGTACTTTAAGCTGTGAGAACTGGATGCACCCACTGAGCATCATTAACGTGAGTGCTTGCCTGTTCTCAACTTCCATACAGTATACGCACTCTTAGTGGAACAATACACCCGTTAGGCCACTGCTAATGAATGGAGGCCTTTGAGAGATGTACTTTTGCATTTTGTCGCAAGTGTAGGGTTAATTATGAGAGTAAAATTGATATTCACCCCTTCGTTTGTTTCCTAAAACAGTTGGGTGTTCCAAGGCGGCTTTGCACGATTTTGTAGACATAATTTTAAAACTGGCAAATCTAACACAATTATAATCAGTTTAAAATGAGCTGAATTGATAGAGTGTGTTTGCGTGCGGATCTGGAACAGATACATGCAGGAGATTTTAAACGCATTTTAGGCAGAGAAACCTCTCTTAATTACTTCTGATAGTTTAATTATGCTACCCGTTTGCCAGGAGCATCAACCTGCCAGACTCAAGCGAAACAGCTTTATTTTCATCATCTCCTCACTGTCTCTTTCTGTCTTTCTGTGGATGTCTGGGCACCCTCCATGTTTTCTTCGGTGAACGCAGGTGTTCATTTCACAGTCGTCACTGGCAAACGCTAGCAAACTAGATGCAAACACACAAACATGTGCGTATACCCCCTCTCTTCTCCTCCTGACACCTGTGGAGGCCATTGTTTCTGACAGGAGAGGAGGACACACTGCAGATGTTGGGATGGTAATGAAGTGTGAGAGAGGAGACGTCCAGGATGTCCACTGTAATCATACTCCGCACTTCCAATCCTTCGCTCCCTTACTTAACTAATGCAGATCTAGTCTGGGTAGGTTGGAGATGTGTAAACCCAGATGCTGCCATTTTGCAGTTGCCTATCCTGGTTTCAAGACCATTTTAGTATATGAAAAGCAGTGTTCCTGTTCAGGATTTATTCCGGCACAAAGCTAATAGTTGTAGATGAAAGCATGTTCTTCAAAAATCGAGATGTAGTAGGATTCCTTTGCCTGTCAGCATCTGATAAACACCTGTGCTCTTCACGTTAGCGAGGAAGACTGAGGGAGACGGTCCCGCTGGGATCAATTTAATGGAGGCATCAGAGAGTTGGAGTGAGCTGCTGTGATTTAACATCTACAAGAGCCGCCTCATTGACCATTCCACTCAGGGTGAGCAATTAAGACTTTTTCATGGCCTCAATTTGACCTCGACGACCTCAGACCGAGGGGAACTCCACAATCGTACTGCAAACAAAGGCTCTTGTGTTTATACACATTCATACATAGTGGCCCCCTCATATACGTACTACACATTTTAAACTCTGTATAGCTCAATGACAAATAAGCCATCACCAAAAACAACAAAAAACTAATTTAAAACATGTATTTTATTCATGTTAGTTTCATATGATAAGGTTATTGCGACTTATCTCACAATTCTGACTTTTTACTCGCAATTGCGAGTTTACATCTCGCAATTCTGACTTTTTTTCTCACAACTGCATCATATAAACTCACAATTCTGATTTTTTTTCTCCAAATTGTGAGATATAAACTCACAATTGCGAGAAATAAAGTCAGAATTGCGAGATTTAAACTCACAATTCTAAAAAGTTTATATCTTGCAATTCTGACTTTATAACTCGCAGTTGCGAGTTTACATCACACAATTCTGAGAAAAAGGTCAGAATTGTGAGTTTGTATTAGGCAATTCTGAGAAAAATGTCAGAATTGTGAGATGTAAACTCATAATTGTGAGAAACAAATTCAGAAATAAAAAAAAAGCTCATCATACAAGAGTGTTATACAAGTCATTGTAGCTCTGAATTGCATTTTTATGCATTTTTGAATAATTAAAAAGATCTGGAAGTTAAAAAAGGTGTCACGTCACAAGATCCAATTATCAAGCACAAACTGGCATAAAAAAATACTCAGTCTGGACAGGTGAGGCTATATTTGTGTGTGGGTCTGTACAGCAGGATCAGCGCTGTGGATTGGGCCGAGGATCAGGTCGGCTTTGGAGAGCACTCATTAAATGTGTTTGTCAAGAGTCTGATAATTAAATGATCATGCATACAACTGCTGCACCATCCGGTTAAATCCCAGCTAAGTAATGAAGCTGTGCATTAGAATCAGCCCCCTCATGCTGTAATTGTGATTCTAGAGTTACTTCAACAGTAGCCTTGAAGTCGATTGATCTGAAAACATTCCTCAAGAGTGACGTCCATTCGAGTGTTTGAGGACTGAAGGCCTCTAGGAACAATGGGTCTGAAATGCGCATATAGTTACATTTATAGTGAATTTATAGTTGCACTGTGATGAAACAAAAAAGAGAGAGTTTTAAGAGAAGAAAGAGGCACTGAGAGAGACACAGACAACTGATGGAACCTGGAGCAATGGATGAGAGAGAGAGAGAGAGAGAGAGAGAGAGAGAGAGAGAGAGAGAGAGAATAACCCACAAAATAATGCATCCGTTAATGTAACATAGAAAGATTGGGGGGAAAAAGATGGACCCCAAATTTTTCATTGGTAGTGTATATAATAGACTTTATCTATATATGTAATAATTTTTCTTGAATCAGTAATCAATATTGATTCTTTGATTACAATGAGAACATAATTTATGCAGATGACTGTCATATATAGACTTTATTTTCTTCCTTAGAAAACAAAAAGAGAAGTTCTGAAGAAAGTAACTATTTTCCAACAAAACCATTCAATGATGCTTTAAACATAATAATAATAATAATAATAATAATAATAATAATAATAATTATAAATTAGTGCTGAAACTTTAAAAGTTGAAAGTTAAAAAGTTAAAAGAAAGGCTTTTGATGCTAGCGATATTCATTCATCTTCACATGAACTTCCACTATAAAATTGCCTTTCCACAGCAGTGAACTAGATGTTGGAATCACCTCTGTTCTCTTTGCCTGACGGTATTACTAAAATGCATGTCATGTCTTTAATTGCCTGTCAGTCCAAGATGATTAAAGCTACCATGTTAAAGTCCACTCCTAAACTTAAGTCTTCAAAGCATATATTGGTTTTCTGCTTTCTCAGAGGCTTTAGTAAAAGAAGGCAAAATAGTGGACGGTAGCACACACACATGGACGCAGCAGGTGATGCATGTGTGAGAGAACACAGTATTTTAGCACTCCCCGGGATCCAGTATTAAGTAAACTAATGACCCAACAACACAGTCGGGCCTTGGTAATACATCACAACGCCTAAACGAATTGCCCTGTCCCACAGCAACGGGACATCGATAGATTCCTTGTAAAACACAGCAGTCGTGTGCGGAAACCTTCATAATGGGAAAACGTGCTTAAACGTGTAAGTAGGTCATTGCTGAAAGGATCAATAACACTTGCTTTTTGCTGAAGTCCACATGAAATCAAAATTGACCCCATTTACTTTAATATACATAGCAGGTCAACACCAGTGTTTGGCATGAATAGCTGATCCAAATTTTGCATGTTATTTGTCTGTTTAAACCAATGGATAAAAATAACAGACGGGCTAAATGAAAATGCAAATTCACCCTCTGACAGTAGGTGGCGCTTAAACAAATATAACACCAAATACAAGAGCTGGTTCGGGATTCTTCCTCCTCTGATATTCATTGTTGCTGATCAAAATAGCTTGTGAAGCTGCAGTCTTATGCAACAGCTGCATCTTATTGGTTGGCTAGTTTTCTTCGCAGTGCAATAGAAAAGAGTTTAGAAAAAAAATTGCATTGCATTGCATTGGCGACATACAAATATTCGTGTTGGTCTGAACAGATCCATTTCCAGATGTTTATTCAAATTGAAATGTTTATTGCTTCGAGTTTACACACCAAATACTTATCTTGGTATGAATAGGTTCTTCCTTTTTTACAGAAAAATCACATTACTGAAGCAAAATGGGTTGTGAATGCTTCATGTAGACTTTTGTTGACGAAACCACCTTACAGTTAAGCTATTACCTACTGCATACTCAGCACAACAATCCCTCATCTTAACTTAACACTTAAAATAGTTAACATTAAAATAGCTGCCCAAGATATTCTATAAAGTCGTGGCCTTATAGTACACAAAGCACCCAACATATAAAAGAAGTGACTGTTTGCCTATACTGCAAGCGACAGCTGTTTTTTATAGAGTGTGAGATTCACATGTATGGAGGCAGGAAGGTTGAGAGGTGTTTGTGAGGCTGTTGCTGCCTCTAAGGCAGATGGTTATTGGGGTTGGGGGATGACAGATGACAGATGAATTGTGCTAACATCATGTGCTGAAAGTCTGGGAGGTTTTCTGCCTGCCCCAGTTTTACTATAACCACAGACAAACAATGAGATTTGCGTTCACTTAGCAGATACAGCAGAGCTGAGTGTGTATCTAGATGAATCTATCTAATGGCAGTGGCAAAAACCCTGACTCAAGTGAAAACTTTTCTTGGCTTCAAGTTCTTCTGCAGTAATGACAGAACAGGGCATCAGTATGCACTATGGGTATTAGTTTGTCCTGGTTTTGATGAGATAATCTATGTCGCTCTAACACATGGCGCCATTGTAGCCCACATGCCTTTCACCATGAAGGTGTAAATCCATCATTAGAAGCACAATGTAGAACTCAACTGTGCTAATTCATTTATTGACAATGATAATCAAAATTGGCTCCCTTACAATTAAAGAGTTAGAATCAGAATTGACTTTTCCATACCCAACAAGAAGTTGATTTGGAATGAGAACTGGAATGACAGGAAAAGGAATTTACTGAATTACCTCTTTATCAACATTAAAAAAAAAATTGCATTAACACACTGATTGATTAGTTAAAAATTACAATGAATTACAGTGAATTTAACAGATTTTCTTTTTAATTCTGCTTTCTTAAATTCAAATTCTGCATTCTGTCTGTTGACAAACTGATTGTTTAGGTAAAAATTACATTTATATGAATTTCTAGGAATTTAATTTTAACTCCACTTTTTAATTCTAATTTTAATTCTACGTGAATTCAAATTCTGCATTCTTTCTGTCACTTCAGTTGAAATGAAGAAATTGAATAGGAATTTCCCTTGTGAAAAAGAAGTGCACTTGTTTTCAGTGTGCACTTGTAGTGTACCTGAACTGTTAAAGCATAATTCAAGATAACAACATCAATGAAATAAATGACCACTTAAGTGTACGCTTATGAGTATACTTTCATGGCTGTTTCTTAACACACTTAAGTCACTTTTAAAAAGTGCACTTTGTAATAATTAAAAAAATAAATCTAAAATTCCATTTTTAATCACTATGTTTTAATAACATTTTGTTGTGTTTTAAAGAAGTACACTTATTTTGATGTGTTGACTACCATACTAAGGCCCAGATTTACTAACAGCTTGCGCCAGAGCAAACTGTCTTTTGGCGTTAAAATAGTACTGTCAGGATTTACTAAAGACGCGCAGTAATGAATTAGTGCTGAAAAGGAGTGGCCAGTTATTTTTGCGCCTGACCTTACTGAATATGCATTTGTAGGAGTTTCCCTTTCAGACGCAAAAGTTATGGGAGGAGAGTATTAAAATAAATCACGCAACGCGATTTACTAACGCTTGCGCTTGTAAAATTACTGATATTTGCGCTATTATTTAACACCCCAAAAATAGCATGTCTTAAAGCAGGTGCTAATTTGCGCTGCTCTTGGTAGATTGCGCTGGTCATTATGGAAATAATCTGGCTGCATCTGTGATCTTTAATGTGCGCATTGTCAGTAAATCACACGTAGAATTTTGCCCTCCCGTCGGTGCTTTTATGGAATTGCACTCTAACGCTAATTTGCCCCGTTTAGTAAATCTGGCCCTAAGTATACTTCTAAGTTTACTAAAGAAGTGTACATCTTTTTCCATAAGGGATAAAAGGCATTCAGTTGAATCACGCACAACCCTGGCAGCTAGTTTAATGCTATCTGCATTAGACCTAAACTGCTACCAACATTTGTTTAGGTCTAGAATGCGAAAAGAAAGTAAGAGATATGTGTAAGCTCTCGTTTTTAACCTCATCGGCTGTAATAGCCAGCAGAGAATTGTGTTGTCATCACGGCTGTGCAGAAGACCCTGCAGGGACAAATGTAGTGGCGTGAGAGTTCCCTGCCCGGTTGAAGCATCCACTGTTCTCCTTCAAGCCCACGCTCTGCCACTTTGGATATGTCATGACCAATAATGATGAAAAATTGGACTGTTCACGCCAATCCTGCTCTGAGACCATGCTCCGAGTCCTTCCGCACTTGCCCGTAGGTGCACAGCCCCTTGCGCTCAAAACAAAATGGCATTTTAATAAGGACTGAATCAAACACAATGCCTCCCCAAATGACTAATCAGGCCAGCTGTACAAGGAGTATAGTGTTACTAATGACAACCAGAGCCTTAACCCTACTGGTTTACACAAGTATGACAGTACTAACTAATTATTTGCACAATTAAAATCTATAATAATAAGTCTATAAGTGTGTTTGCAGTTCTTTCGACCTTCTTTTCTGAACATCTACATAAATTGACCTCAGACTGTGTGGGCTTTTCTACGTACTCAATTTGAAACTTTGAAGGACAACACGCTGTGTACTGAAATGCAATGAAAAGAACAGAGAACCACACAAATGTTGACATTAAACGACTTTAAATCCCTTCCTTTATCCTTTATCAATACAAAGTGTTTTTTATTACCCTTTTCTGCTGCTGAAGGGTAAAATTCAGCTTAATGTTGACTTCTCCCTCACCCTGAAGACTTTAATATTTTCTCGACGGCTTGACTATCCATATTTCAATAAAGGTGTGTTTGTGTCTTCTCCATTCAGAGAGCGAAATCAATATTGCATTAGTCAAACTCTTTAACCCATGAAGGGGAAATGGATAGCTAAGTCACACAAACCTTTTCACTCCGGCACCTCCCACATGAGAGCAAATAGGCTGCTTAGAAATTGGGTTGCAGCCTTTGCATTTGACATATTGAATGAGAATGACAGATTGACAGAGGTAGAGCACACTGTTTTTATATTAGTTGGAGCATGTATTGATTTCCTCAGTGACTCAAAATGAGGTATTTGAACCAGGTGGAGCTCTTGATGTGTGCACTGCTGAAAAGACCAGTCACCAGAACATGTTTAGGGGACACGGCTTGACTAGCTTAGCCACCAAAACTAGATTGGTCAACTGAGTTCTGCTTGTCAAGAGCATAGTTACATCATGTTTCAATGACTTTAAATGACTTTTTTTATGATGTTCTTTGCAAACCTTAAAGTATTTGTCATATAATAAAGATTTAACCTCGGTCAATGTTATGGGTCAATTGATCAATCAATCAATCAGTCAATTGATAGTTTAAAAAATAGCATTTGCAGTGTTTTAGCTCAACATTTTCAGAATTTTTGGTTTTGGTTGACATGAAATAAATTTTATTGTTTGCAGCCTTGCTGCTTCATGCTTGGTTAGGACGCTGTGAAAATTCATTCTGGTCTAAGATGGTCTTTTCAGCAAGATGTTTTGGAGTGAACACTTGCTGTGCACAGAAGTTTTGTGTGGTATTTTGACTTGTGTGTGTCATGTGGTTGTGTGAATTAGCAGTGCGTGAGGCATGTCTGGTGTGTATGGTTTGTTTAGATGCCGCGAGTGTGTGTGTGTGCTGTGGTTGGCTGGGTGGCAGGTGATAAAGGCTGAGTGGACAGATAGGGGATGAAAGCCGTGCAGGTGTTTGGCTGTGAATGGACAGGGAACCTCTCCAGCCCCCTGGCATTTCTAATGAAACCAAACGGATGCATGCGTGTCTGTGTGTGTGTTCACGTCTGGTCTTTGAAGCCACAGGACAAAGACTAACCTTTAACTCAAGGTAGCTTGCTGCTGAAGCTTGCCTCAGATTCTCTCTCTCTTACTGAAGTCACAGGGAGCAGCGTTCTTCTGATCTGAAAATGAAATGGCAGAGGTCAACAAAAACTAATATATAACATTTAATCAATACATGATGAAAATCCTGGATTTCAAAAAAAAAAAAAATCTTGAAAAGGAAGTTGATTCAGTCTGTCCATTAAAGTTACTGTTAAAGGCAAATTTAAAATAAATAAAATGAAGTAATTTTCCCCATTGGATTTTTTTTATTTCAGAGTAAAATGTGGAAAACTTTTTAAAAGATGTCAGACACAATATCGTTTGAGTCCTGCTTAACCTGTTCAACATAATGTGCAGAAACAGCAAACCATAAGACGTTCTTATGGCACAATCAATAGACTCAAATGTAAGCATTAAGAATAACCCATAAAGCCAGTGTCATTTCCTCCTGTTGATTTTCCAATCAGCTGGGTAATCTGACTCTCTCAGTGGGGAAGACGAGTTTGGTATCGACAGGTTGGTTTCACAGCTGACGTCCTACGTGTTCATTTGCAGGCTGCTTAAATCGCGTAATGTGCTGTGGAACTAGGATAAAGAGCAGTCAGAAATCTTCACACCACAGGTGCTCCCTGTCATGGGCATGGGCTAAAAATGCTGCCCATAGAGCAGGTGAACAAGGTTGGAGTAACAACAAGAAAGGCTAGAGAAGAGCTCTGGATAGTACCCCCCCCCCCACTATAAATTCACCATAAAAAAGTGGTCTATATTAATTGTGCATTATATTCTTAAGTTTTCTGTACTTTCCTATAAATTTCTGAAGTCTTACATATGATAAGAATTTGTAATGGTAGGACATTTTTCGCCTCTTTTTCTTTGGAACACAACGAATTCAGACATACTACTCTTTTGGCATCCTGTTTTTCACATGCTACATATATAATAGGTAAGTCAGAATATTCAGACACAGTTGCCAGGTTTTCATCAAAATTGTGAATTTCGCAATTGGAATATCACATAAAATGCGTGTTTGTCGATCCAACGAGTCAAAGAGAACAAAATTGTCACTTCCTGATAAACTGGAACTAAATATCACTAAGAAAAGTAAGAGAAGCCAGTGAATATTCATATATAGGCTAATAAATCACTTGCATTTCAGAGCGAGCAGATGAAACACAATAAATGTGCTCATTGCTTTCGGAGGTGGATTCTACTGTTTGGGAAGGCAGTCGAGTTCTGGGAGGTAACTATACAGAAATCCTTTTATGACAGACTTTGCTCAGGCATTTAAGAATGATCATAACATTTCAGATGCAGTGCAACGAGTTCGGTCCACTGGTTAGTTAGGTTATGCCATCTCATCGCGCAAAGTCACATGACTTTTTTTTTTGCGCATAGGAAATTTATTCAGCAAATGCCTTTCCATTTCCCGTTATTCGCATTGACCCTTTTTCGCACAAATCAACCTTTTTGCGAATTAACAGATCTTCTTTCGAAATTTGGCGTTTCCATCACTCGTTTCTGATGCGACACTTCGAAATGGACATAAAAACAGGGTGATGGAAACACTGTAGTTCTCCAACGTCATTTGTGAATCTGCATATTACAACTTGTAATTCACGTTTTCTTATATATTTGTAAAAAACTATTGTCATTTGGCGTCAAATGACTCATGAACCTGCTGATCTGGTTTGCATACGTGACTAAATGATTTGTTCATTAATCAGACTTATACGGTTTTCTGGTTAACTCACTGACTCAATGATTTGGTTGCAGCGGATGTTTACTTAACAGCTCCCTGGAGGGAAAGATTATCAGTGAATAATTTTTTCAGTAGTGAATAAATAATGAATTGGTTTTTGTTTCTCATGCAAAGCTTTGACCTTATAATACTTGGAATCCATTTATATAGACCACTATTATGGTGCTTTTATAGTGTTCATAGCTGCAGTCACTATGTACTGAAATAAGCCATGTAAAAATTCTTCAAAACTGTCCTTTTGTGCTCCATAGAAAAAAACATGGAACAACACGATGACTTTAACAACAACAGTCTTTTCATTTTTGGATGAACTATTCCTTTTAAAACGACACACAGAATTCTCCTGAAAGCAAACAGCAAACTCTTTTCAGAGCGCACACATTTGGCCAAAGCTATTTGAATACTAGGACGAATTGTGCTATTCAACGGGCAGCATGTGGCTGCCAAGCAGAGCAGATTGTTGAGGTGACTATTTAAAGCAATCATATGGACAAGCTCACACAGACTAGATCGTTTTGGTGTTTTTAATGTGAAAATGAAAAAGTGATTTGTCTTTGTCAGTGGAGAAGCCCAGGTTATTGATAACATGGCGTGCACACAGCAGCAACAGCTATGAGAAAGCCATGGAGGGAGGGGGAACAAACCGAGTTTCTCATCCATATCCTCTCTCTCCTCAGAGGCTCTTTATCCAGGCTTTGATGCACAGATTAAAAGCTATTACTTCAGACTGGCAGGTGTGGAAATGCAATGCATGGATAGACAATCACATATGGAAAAAAGAAAACAAAGCCCAACCTTTTATCAGGCGAATAAATAACACCTTTGCTTGCACTGGGACAGGAATGCCAAGATCTACTGAATTATTTCTCTTGTATCAACATAAATGGGGGAATTCATGAAGAATGAAGCGTACCTGCTGTTACTGTTTACTTGCACACACTGTCTGCATAGTTTAAATGCAGACTCACGAAAGAAATTATTAAAATCAGGTAACAGTGCAAACATGTGTGCAAAATCAAGTGCTAGGTTGTGTTCTGAGCGCTAGGTTGTGACGGATGCAGCAGATTACTATGATTTGGCATACAGTATTTTACAGCATCATTCCTACACGATTCAGACACATTTGACACTGCTGCCATGATCAAGAGCAAATGTACGCAAACATATATTTTAAATAAAGATTTTTAAATGCATAAATTAAATTCAATATATCCTTTATGCTCACATTACATTTGATCAACATACAGAAAAAAACAGTAATACTTTGATATATTATTATATAGTGTATTATAATTAAAAATAACTTAATATTTCTAAATGCTATTCCAGTCTGTTTAGAAATCATTCTAATATCCTGATTTGTTGCTCAAGAAACATTTCTTATTATTATCAACAGCTGTGCAGCTTAATATTTTTGTGCAAATATTTGATGAATAGAATGTTCAAAAGAGCATTTATTTGAAATAGAAATTTTTGTAACATTATAAATGCATTTAATGTTAGTTTTTATTAAATTTAATGCATCCTTGCTAAATAAAAGTATCAATATTTTAATACCTTTAACCACTAACCTCTATTATTTTAACCTCTATTCTTTATCTGCTTGTTTTCTTATTATTTTCTTATAAAAAATTACCATCTAACATTATCGTTCTCGATTCTTTTTCTATTCTTTCAACTTGTTTTCTTTTTATTTATTTAAAAAGGACCCTCTATCACTAGCATTCTCTGTTCTTCTACTTGTTTTCTTTTTATTTAAAAAAACAAAACTTGCTACGTGTACTGCGGTAGACTAACTGAGACTTGTCACAGCACTTACATATTATTGCTCTTTTGTTGGTTTTGATTGCTTCTATTGTCCTCATTTGTAAGTCGCTTTGGATAAAAGCATCTGCTAAATGACTAAATGCAAATATTTTTCCAAAAAACAAAACACTTACATCAAACTTTTGAGCAAAATAATAAATTAACAATGTTAATAAAACATAATTTGCACAGGGAAAGTCTGTTTAGGAAGTCTAAAGGAAGTTTGTTTGCAATGAAAAGACTGACAATGATTATTTACATACACATTCCTACATAATCTCTGCTTAAGAACCAGGGAAGGTCATGTAAATCTCTTAAAGGGTGTTTTATTGGGGAAAGCTCATAAACTGTTCAGTGAATTTGTCTTTGCATTTTGGAAATTTGCCAGCAATGGTGGAAAATTTATGTAAATGCTCTTGCAATAAAATAAATATAAAAAATAAATGATATGTAAACTGCTATAGATAAATCAACTTAAGTATCAATATGTAATTAGAAGAAGAAGTGTTTCTGAATGCCGCTGATGTTGACCCACACTTTGCGGTGTGCTTTTGGTATCACTTGTCCCTGTTGCCCGGCTGTGGTCGTGTTCCAGCTTTGAGTCCATTAGAGTTGCTTTGAAACTACTTATGTGAGGTCTGAACCGCTGCCAGAACGAACAGCTGCTTCGGCGTGTAAATCATCCTGTATAATGCAGAGGCTGTAAGCATGAGAATGCCCAGCATCCCTGCCCACCAATCAATGAAGCGCCAGCAATCTGACAGTTCCTACCGACAAGCTCTCGAAACAAACGACACGAGTGGCACAATGATGGTCCCCGATGCCCGTTTGTCTGCCCTCTACCTCACCAGTTAATTAGTTTCAGAAGTTTTTTATGTTTGTGGCCGTGAAAGAATGACTTGTCATTCAACATCCTTGTCTCTTACAGTTTCCTTTCATGACTGGCTTCTCTCTTCAGCCCTCATTCTCTTTCATTCCTTCAGTTCTGCTTTACATCACTGTTTGTGTTTGGGAAGCTGCCGTGTCCTTGTTTACGTTCTTTGCAGTTCTTGCCGAAAATGGAGTCGCATTAAAATGAGAATGAAATTCCAATGTTAACTTTGGCAACACATTGCTAAGTGGTGTCAGTCAGCCTTTTGTTTAATTTTACTCACATTTTAGTATTTTAAAATTTTCTTTTCAAAAACGACCCCATTAAAAAAATGTCACATTTATGATCAAAGTTTCATTTGTTCAGCCATTTCATCATCAGATAATTTCATGTCTCTCAATCTGCAGTGTCATATTAATGTTAATGATACCTGAAGCTTTTTTTCTAGTGAACAACATTTTGCAAATTGAAAATGTTGAACAATTTTACCCAGATTTAACCACATTTTGACTAACAAAATGTGACTTGTTTATTGTCAGTTAAAATTATTTGCTAAAGCTATTACTATTGTTCATACTTAGGATTAAAGGTGCAGTCACCAGCAAAATTTTGGCAAAATTTCATGGTTCATTGTAAATAGTTAGCGATGTATGTCAAATCAAGCAGCTTTCGGTTGGCCAATGCTGGCAAATTAACGTGACCAACTTGAAGCCACTGTGAAGTCTGTGTGGGTAAATCTTTCAACCTCTGCCCTCATGCAAAATTCCCACTGGCGTGGATTCCTACCGAAATGATTTTCGATTGAATTTTTCCCACAAAAATTTGACCCCATCTTACGCGTTTTATTAAACTTTGGTGTCTAACACATCATTTATGTTACAGATAGGGCTGGGTATCGAGTTCGATACTGTTTAGGAATTGCCTTGATACCATCAAGGATCGAAAAATGCCTTGACATTCAGTACCAAATTTCGATACCTAAGAGGTTAATCTTGCGTTTAAAAATGAAAACAATCCTCATCCATACTGGTATTTCCACTGCATTCAGAAAAGATCTCCGTCCACACTACACTACCAAAAACGCATGTTATGTGACCATTTATGCATACTGTAGCATCATGCTACATAAGACAATTTTTCTAAGATTCATACTACACTTTTACTCAAAACTCACTTTAAACCACCAACATGTGTTTGTAATAACTTCTGATTGTGATCTAATGTGTGTTTTGGCCATATAATGTTGCTGAAATATGTTATTTGAAGCCTTTTATATAAAGCTAATCGCTATACCTGCTTAGCATTTCTCATGTTAACACCCTGTGTTATGAAAAATAGGTATCACCTCACAAAAACCACACACAAATCATATACTGTTGTAATCGTGTGTTTATTAGCTTCATGTTTCATCCGTAGAAATGTTTTTCTGGGTTTCTTCTGTACAGAACCGAACGCGGAAGTGTAATGCACGTTATGAACGCGTAATATGATTGACATATGAGCCAGCACAGTGATTGCGGAAGAGAAAACAGGCATACACCACTGCTCATCAGTAAATTAGTGGAAAATAAATAGAAATGATGATTCTGTCTAAGCTATATGTTTTAAAACAGAAAATGCACTAGTGTAAACATAGCCTAAAACGTGGAAACTGAAAACTGTTTGAACTTTATTAAAACTATTTGCACTGATTTATTCTGTTGGTTAAATTTTGATCCTTTGTGCTTGTTTGTGCAATGTAATCTTGTTAAAATGGATTTCATAAAATTGGTATCAAAAAAAAGTATGGTTCAGGAACCGATATCAAAGTCAAGGTATCGATATCGGTATTGATATTGAAATTTTTTGAATGATACCCAGCCCTAGTTATAGATGAGAATGGATAAAAAATGATGTTCTTCATTTACTTTATAAGCCTCAAATAGTATGGCATTTGTGATCTTGAAAAATTGCCTCGGACCTATAGGTTGAGCTCTTTGTACTTTGTACTTGTGGTTTGTAAGTAACCACCTAGCAACCACCCAGAAAACACATAAAACCAACAAGTGGTATAAAACCACTTTTTCTTTTCTTTTTTTGTTTTTTTGTCATATTGGAAAGTAACAGTGTGATTTCCATGCCCTGTTTTTGTTCAGTCATCTATACTTACCCCAGCTTAGCATTTCTCATTACATGCCTGTGCACAGCATCCCTTAAAAGGTCAATGATTGTAATAGTACCAAAGCCTGTGTTGAATGATGTTAGCCTACAAGCATTCAGAATGCGTTTACGTGCTATCATGAGGCCACCCAGCGCAACCGCTGCAGATGGCACTGTGACATATTTCATATCCATGTGTTTCAGAACAGAGGAAAGGGGATTAAATTCAATCCATGTCTATTAATTGCTTTCACGTCCCGATATATAACAACAAGCACAGGACATGGAGACAACAACTCCGTGGCCTTTGATTAAAAGCTGTGTAGGAGCAGTAGTGAGTATGACAGCAGAGATATTGCGATTGTAATGCAGTTTGAGCTTTGAGCTGTACAGCCTGCTGACCCATGTGACTTGCCACTGCCAATTGTGACAGGCATCCATTTGATGATTATCCAGGAGGACACCCGAGACCCAGTTATGTCTACTTGTGTGCATGTAGGCCCATGTAGTACACAGACACATCCTAAACTATTTCTCAAGATAGACACCAAAAAATTAGACACAGAATTCAGTTTTCATTTTTGAAGGGGTTATAATGCTACAGTCATAGGTGTCATTTAGAATGACCCCACCACTTATAGCCATGGCCAATTTTCTCCCCATCACTCTGTGAAATGGCTCACTCAGATGTGTCTAAAAAAGAAGCAGCACATACAAGTGCCTAGCAGGAGTTTCACTGCATCCGTGTTATAACGAGTTGAGATCTGGTGCTAGAACTTATTTTTAATGTTGCCATCGGTGGTGACAGTTGCAATGTTCTCTCTTCACACTGCAGTCTATCGATTTTCCATGGCTGCCTTTCCATTCTTGTGAAACCACTAGATAAAATGCAAACAAATATGTTTCTGCTGCTAATATAGATCCACTGACATAACTAATAAGTTATTTTAGGCCACATTATTAACCCACAAATCCCCTATACTCCCTCATTATTATCCCTACACCAACAAGACTCAACTTCATTTGAATTGCTGACCCATGCATTTATCCAAACAAAAACTTGGAATGATGCAACCAAATTAAAAATGTCAATTTAAAAAATTGTATCTAATAAAAAAATGCATTATTATTATTATTATTATTATTGGAGACTTGATTGAGTATAATTACTGATTTGACTGGAACAAAATTTACTGATACCGATTTGAAAGAACAATAATGAAATAAATTCTCTATTATTATTATTATTATTATTATTAATAATAATAATAATAATAATCATCATCATCATCATCATAATAGCTACTTGACTGAAAATAATTATTGATTTGTTTAGAACAATATTTATTTACATTGAAGGAACAATAATTCGATTATCTATTATTATTATTATTATTATTATTATTATAATGTAGACTTGATTGAAAATAATTATTTATTTGATTTATTGACATATTTATTGACATTGAAGGGACAATAATTAAATAAATTCTCTATTATTATTATTATTATTATTATTATTATTATTATTATGTTGCTGTTGTTGTTGTGTAAATTAATTTCTTAACATTTCTAACCTTACTATTGTTTGAGGTTCATTTCAGTTTTTACTGACAATACTTCACTACAAACTTAATCTTATAGGGGACTATTGTCAAAAATAAACAAAATCAAATATTTGTTTTTCTCCTAATTAATGATCATGAACAAAGCCTTGTCCATTTTTGACGTCCCAACCAACAAATAACTGTGACCAATTTCTCTGTTAATAATGCTATTCAAAACCTGCAAGGCTAATTGGCCTCAGAGTTTGCACACATTAGGCAAAATCTCGTAATAAAATGCTGAAATACAGCTGGCGACATTTGGTAAAAGAAACAGATAATTATGTTTAGAAATGGCTGGGGCAGCTTTCACCCTGGAGTGAAGCAGAGCAGGTTGTCAGAGCGATGATGAGGGTGTGATTGTCAGACGAGCAGGGTGCACTAGCTCTGGCACGTCCTACCACAATCACTGCAGAATAGCTGGCTAACAGCCTCCAAAATGATTGGGAACCACTGGTGGGAACCAAAGCCTGTGTCCAAAGCACAAGACCTCCTCAGCTGGAGGGAGACCAGAGCGCCGGCCATCTGCCTCGACTGCGGCCGACTCATTATACTGAGGTGACCTCCACAGTGACGTCGCAATATGTAAACATGCGCCATTGGGGATGCATTGCTCTGGATAACTTGGCCAGAGCACAGCATGACAGACGGCAATAAATGATTTGGTGACTTATCTTCTTTTCTTCTTTTTTCTTGCTTTATCCCCAACATTCATCTCCAGCTATTTGATAGTCTGATATTGGAAGACAAAAGCAGCTCATTTGAGAGATGTGTCACTCTACCCTGCTGACTTCCACTGAGCTGCTTTCAGACGCCGATTTATGTTACTCTTCAGGCACTGTCAGCCAACAACAATCCTTGCAAGCCCTGATACAAATTAGCATAGTTTTGAAACAAAATCAGTTGGGGTTTTTTTTAGTTCTAGCATTACTCCCAAAAAAGGTTGTCTTTTTCGTTCTACATATATTTAGATAACAATTTGGTTAATTTTAACAATTGTTTTATTTATTTAAATAAATATCTCCTGCATGTTTTAAACAGTAAATTAAAGTAAATACCCTAGTGAAAAGTAAATGTACTACAATGTATTTGAAATACATTTATTTCATGCTAAGTATACTACAAATACATTTACATATTTATGTACCTAATAAAAATACTCTGCAATTGTACTTTTAGTATACTAAACTGGTAAAGTCTGCTAAATTGGAACAACTACAATGCACTCGAAGTCCAACTAAAATATACTGAAGTATATTTGATCGTGCTAAAGTGGAACTATTGCAAGTATACTTCAGGTGCACTTTAAATATCTTGCATTTAAAGACTGATATTATTCAAAGATCATACAATCCTCATCAATAATGACATTAAAACACATTTTAGGCTTAATATTAAGAAATGTGCATTGTGCACAAGTAGTACTTCAAATAAGTTTAATTGCGATTTTTACATCAGTAAGTCTTGAGCGATATGTCAGTAAATATGTTAATAGAGCTGAACTATTCTTAATATGAAATAAATATATTTTAGGTCATACTTTATTTTAAGGTCCAATTCTCACTATTAACAAACCATTAACTATGACTTTTGTCAAACTCCTAATTTGCTGCTTATTAATAGTTGTTAAGTTTAGGTACTGGGTAGGGTGCTTTATAAGCACTATAAACTGCCAATATGTTAATAATAGACCCGCTAATAAGCAACTATTTAATAGTGAGAATTGGTCCCTATACTAAAGTGTTATGTATTTTAAATGTATTACTTTTTTACTAGGGTACATTTACTGAAGTCACATAAAACGTACCATCCATCCATCCATCCATCCATCCATCTATCTATCTATCTATCTATCTATCTATCTATCTATCTATCTATCTATCTATCTATCTATCTATCTATCTATCTCCAACATTCAGCTATTTGATAGCCTGATATTGGAAGATGAAAAGAGCTGATTTGAGTGAAGGTGCCACTCCACCCTGCTGATTTCCATCAAATCGCTCTCATTCATTTAAGTTACTCTTCAGGCACTGTCAGCCAACAACAACCCTTCCCATATCTCCCTGCTGCCACTCCCCTGAGACAAGGTTTTCTGGCTTCAGAAGAATGCCATTCACAAGTTATACACTGTGCTCACTGTGGCCTTTCATTTCAAACGGAGTGTGTATATGTGTGTGTGTGTGTGTGTGTGTGTGTGTGTGTGAACGTCAGAGCCACAGTGCAATATAAATCGACTGAGGGGAGCCTAGTGAGTGGTTTGATGGAGGAATGGATGACAAATAAGAACATGAGATGCCTTTTATTGTCGCCAGTTGAGTCTATCCATCTCTTCTCTTTCTATGACTTTTTAAATCTGTTTTCTCCTCAAGGCCACCCCCCACCCTTCCTTCTTTGACGTGCCGCTGCGCTAGAATCATAAGTCTGGAGGAAAGACAAGCCGCACCCAGTTAAGAAGTGATTTCTGCAGCGTGCCTGGATTACTTATCCCAACATGACACACTTGCCATCCTCTGCCTCTCTGCTGTAATGGCAGCTCCTGGAGTGAGTAATTATAAACTCAAACGTTTGTGTTAAATCGCGACCTCGTGGCACGGCTCCAGAATCTGTTCCATGTTTATGACTAATAAGACAGGATTGTCTTTGCTAATCAACTAAAAGATGCCCTGCCTTGTAAGGAGACAAATATTCTCAAATATTTGCTTACATACTCTGTACATGTGCCTGCTAAGAATTAGCATAGTTTTAGCATTTTTTTTGTTCTAACATTACATATAAAAAAAAAAAAAAAACACTTTACTTAAAGCTTTTATGTATATTGCATTATATAAGTAGTTTTAATGCATTAATTATGCCTTGTAATGCACCTTATAATGCATTATACAGTCTCATGAATAATTGTAACCACAGTTGATACATTATAACACTTATTAATTCATTGTTACACTATGCATTTTAAATTCGGTTATAATTACTTACGACAAGATATAATGCATTACAATGCACATTATGAATAATTATAATGCATTATACCCTTTAATAAGTAAAGTGTTACCAAAGAAATTCAGTATTTTGTCTTTTATATATGTATGTGTGTGTGTAAACTGTATAGTTCATTTTAATAATTGTATTTAAATATCTATATTTTATTCAGTAAATTAAATACAGTTACTTAAGCATGACTATATAAGATATTGTTTGACTTTTCAAAATACAAAAAAAGACAAACAAATAATTAAATGAGCATTATTTACATGGAACATATGCATTTTAAATTATTCAAAAATATTTATTTTCATTTTATTTTTATTTTTTGCAGTGCAGATTTGTGTTTGAGCTTTGATGAATGCAAAACAAACCAGTGCTTTAAGTTCATATAACTATTACTGTTAAAACTTCATGAAAAACCTTCTGAAAAACATCATAAAAAATAAAAAATCTGAAAATGACTCATTCATCCTGTAGATATTATTCTCATCCATCCGTCCCTTCAATAGCTTTGTCCTTGTGCACCACAACCTTTCCCAGAAGCTGAAATATATAAATATTCTGCCTTAAATTGTGTCTTTTCAAGAGGACTCATGCCCTGTGCTTCAACAGCTCCACGATAGTGGACCTGAGGCCATCCATTCAAGCTCTCTTTTTTAAAGCAATACCTCTGGCATTGCAGTATGTCCAAGGCAGCCTTTTATTCTTGAGAAGGGCTCTGTCCTCTACTGGTAATGCTACCAAAGTAAACAGGATTCACCTTGATAAAGACAAACAATGTTTTCTCCTTATTCAAGGTACTTTAGTGATGACTCATTCTTAACTGAATGGGATGCAAAAAATTCAGACAATGGCAATCACAATGCGTTCAGTGGATATCAGCAGAGATTCAACCAACAGTCTGATCATGGAGAAAAGTGGTAAACAGTTCTCTCTCTCAAAATGAGGGGACTGAGAGGACAGGCTACTTGTATATGTGTGGGAGGAAAGACAAACTCTGGAGAGAAAAAAAGTGCATAGAAAATGGAGTGCTGGGTATGTTTTCAAGGGTCACATGACCAGCTGAAATGTGTCACTGATTTAGTACTCAGCCACATCCATTAGGGACAAATGAATGCTTTCCTGAAAAAGAGGCTTATAAATGGACTACATCCAAATGAATGATAAGACTAGGAGGGCATAATATGAGAGAGAAATACCTGGCATTTAACACAGTTTGGTTATGATCTTTGTCATTTGCCCTTAACAAAGTTCAGTATTACTTAATACAAGGTGTTGCATTTGATATAATATCTTAAAGAACAAGAGTGGAAACACACAGGAAACTAGGGAAAACACACAACGACCTAAAGCAAAATCGAGAAGGAACATCATAATTTTAACTGAGTTCAAAGCCATGATGTGAATGCTGTGGAACATCACAAAAAACTACTTCTTAATGAGTTCTGAATTGGTCTTTTTATTTGTTTTCCATTAAAAACATCTAAAAATCCTTAAAACAAGATAAATTTACTTGAGAAGCAATACTGAATAACATATTAAGACTTGTTTTCATAGATTATGTCTTGAAAATAAGCGCATCTGTTCTTACTGCTTTTTTCCCCTTGTTTTTACTTGAACATGTTTATACTAAAAGAAGGGGAAAATATGCCAGTGCAGTAAGACATAACACACCCGTATTAAAAATACATCTCTGAAAACAAATCTCAATGTGTTATGTGGTGTTGCTTCTCACAGAGATGTATTTTGCTTCAAGGATTTTAACTGGAAAATTCACAAATATATTAAGAAAAGGATTTTTTGCAGTAAACAAACTAAGTTTTGAGACAATCCTTTACGTGGGGGCAAAAATCTGAAAACCAATTTTAAATCAACATTCTCAAAAGGAGATTAGACATGCATTGAAGGGGCAGAAGTGCAAAACAAAAACAAATGACAAATTGTTACGGGGAAGAGATTTTAAGTTCAACCAGGAAGTTGATCAAGACAGCAAAATACCATAATCTGGTATACCAGAAAGACAACAAAAATGTGATTGGATTCTTGGAGCAAATATTAAAACCCCCCCAAAATTTGATTATTTAAAACTTATATTCAAACAGAGCATTTACTTAAAGGACTAGTTCACTTCCAGAATGAAAATTTCCCGATAATTTACTCACTCCCATGTCATCCAAGATGTTCATGTCCTTCTTTCTTCAGTCGTAAAGAAATGAAGGTTTTTGAGGGAAACATTACAGGATTTTCCTCCATATAGTGGCCAATTTGTTGAAGGTCCAAATTGCAGTTTCAGTGCAGCTTCAAAGGTCTCTACACATTCTCAGCCGAGGAATAAGGGTCTTATCTAACAAAATAATTGGTCATTTTCTAAGAAAAATACAAATTTATGTACTTTTTAACCACAAATGCTTGTCTTGCACTAGCTCAACCTCACGCATTACATAATCACACATAGGCCGAAGTAACGACCCAGTGTTTACAAAGCAAACATGCAAAGAAAGTCAAACGCCTTTTACAAAGAAAGGTAAAACAATTATATTGGACGATTTTGAAACTGGAGGAGAAAATGAGATGGAGTTTTTCGACTTGCCCTACCTTTTTGAACCGAAATACACCAAAGAATTAACCACGCGTGACTTTTCCAATGTGATTACACAATGCGTGAAGATGCACATGTGCATCGCAAAGATGTGCATTTGTGGTTAAAAAGTATATAAAATTTTTTTTTTTTTTTGGAAAATAACCGATCGTTTCACTAGACAAAACCTTTATTCCTCGGCTGGGATCGCGAACCCTTTGAAGTTGCAATGAAACTTCAGTTTGGACCTTAAACTCATTGGCCACTACTGAAGTCCACTATATGGAGGAAAATCCTGAAATGTTTTCCTCAAAAAACTTAATTTCTTTTCGACTACAGAAAGAAAGACATGAACATCTTGAATGACATGGGGGTGAGTAAATTATCAGGAAATTTTCATTCTGGAAGTGAGCTAATCCTTTAAACACTGACTGGGACGACAAAACCTAGGTGTATCATGACACCACAAAAAATAAAAAAAAGGGCTAAATTTTTTAAGGGCTAAATTTAACTTGCCTAAAAAAAAAGTCTTATCTGGCATGGAACAAAAATGAATGACCACAGTTGGAAAGAATGGAAGAAAATTCTCTGAGTCTTAAAGCTCAGTAACAATTCACGCTTTGTGCAGATTATTAGCATTTGGGAACCTGTCATTATTTTTGCAATTCCATTTGGTGCCACTAGTGGTTCAGCGATGAGACACTTCACTTTAAAAGAACTTAGCATAGAGAGGTCTCCTGATTGAGAAACCGGCCTGGGTGGGAAGGAAGGCGTGCTGGAGGAGGACTGGGTAACAGCCATCTCCAAACAACCTGGCAAGAGGCGCATCAGGGAGCTATTTGCTCCAACCCACTGCACGACTCCCATTGTTATTGCCAAAAGCTGTGCAGGAACAAATCCAATCGAGTTAGGTGCCTGCATTCCCCGTCCGAAAGCCTGGAATCACCACATCTACCTCCCATTGCTCAGCCTGGCTCCACCAGGTCACCATTTTGTCACTGGAACGGCGACATTGTATCTAAATCACATTCATCCTGGGACTTGCCAGGCAATACAAAGGAGATTAAACAGTATGTGTCAAATAAAATCTGGAGGATTGGCTGCCTGGCAAAGGGCGTTTGCAGACATGGTGAGGAATACAAGGGGTGTTGTTGTTTGGGGAGACAAGCAGTAGGTTCGGGCTTTGGACTCTGTCATGTCCAAGGATGGCAGATTCTCATTGCCAACCCACCCCGTTGTAGTGGTGATGTGAAGTAAAATGATTGTTATTCTACCATATACATGAACTTTCCTACAGCACTTGTCCAGCAGCTGATGAGTATGAATATGGATGTCGATGGCTGGGAAAATAAAGCTTGAACGCAGATCAACTGTGACAGAACTTTGGTCCCTGAACTCCATTTTCAGAGACAAACAAGATAAACAAAGGGAAAGTGAGACAGAAAATGAGAGAATGGCCATCAGAGAGCAGCAGTGAAATGCAGCTTTTGAATGGTGGAGTTTTAAGTTCAAGATTACCAACTCATCTACAGTTGTGTCCTTTTATAAAAGATATGTAAATGAAGTGCAGTAGGAGTCAGGAGCCAACAATGTTTTTCTCACTCATTTCATCTTAAGCGATCATTATCCATGGGTTTGGGGAGAAAAGGGCTCAGCTGCATGGCCAATTTCACAGCCAATTCACAAGCGCTCCTCGTTTACAAAAATGAGGAGCGGTACGCCATATTAACGCTTTATGAAATCTGATGGCATCACCAAGTCTCAGTGCATAAATAGCAGACTGAGATCAATTTGGCACAAAATGGAGCACCATCAGAAAAACGCAACCAACTTGCTTTGAAAAAATCAGTCAGGTTCAGAGCACTTCAGAGGATGCACTGCTATTAGCAAAGAAGTCACAATCTTGTATTTTTTTCCAGTGCATTTTTGAAGCTTTTTGGAGTCTGCATTTAAATTTTGTGTCTGGAAAGGACAAAGTGGCATTCTCATTCTCATGCTGAATGGTAGCCATTCTGCAAGACGGCTAAGTGCTCACTAAGTGCGCTTGCAAACATGATTCCAAAACGGGGTCTAAATTGTTACAATTTTATTACAATTTTCTACGAGGTTCGGCTAGAACACAGGTAACATTTCCAAATGTGTTTCCAGGTCCCTGTCCAACTGTGTTGGTGATGATCTAAGTATAATTGTCCTGTCCACATATGGATGCACCAATATTAAAATTCTATCCAATATCAATAATTACAGCACTTTAATTTTATGGAAAATAATGGATGAATGGCCAATATTAAATTTTATAATCTTTTGCCTAAATAAATTAAAAATAAAACTAAACATTAAAACACTTTTTAGCTGTTTTTTCTTTTTTTTTTTTTTTTTGCCAAATCAGCTGGTTTTAACTAGTCTTGGTTGGTTTTAGCTTTTTTTTCCCTAAATCAACTGGTTTTAGCTGTTTTTTTTTTTGCACTAAATTATCTGATTTTAGCTGTGCTTTTTTTTTTTTTTTGCTAAATAAACTCGTTTTAGGCTGTTTTTTTATGAACCTACCTACCTATCTATCTATCTATCTATCTATCTATCTATCTATCTATCTATCTGGCTTTTAAAACTATTAAATTAAAACTTAACTTTTTCAAACTGAAGGCCTTCAAACTTCGAGCTTTTAAAACTACTTCAAACTTTCTGGCTAGGCTTTTTCAAGCCAACATATCTACAAACTTTTTTATCTAGTTCCAGTACTTCCATTGTATGGACAATAATGGATGAATGGCCAATATTAAAATTATACAATATTTTGCCTAAATAAAATAAAAAATAAACAACAAAAAATAATATAATAATAATAATAATAAATTAAAAAGTTAATTTAGGCATCACAGAATGATAAAGTACTGAAATATGAATGTTCATTCTGAGATTGCATTTAACATTGCTATTAACTTATTAGTGCTCTTTAAAGATCCTAAGAATCTTTAAAAGAATCCTAAATAATCTAAATGTATAATTAAAAGAAATAAGCATGCACAATTAAATATTGGCCAATAAATACACTGAACAAAACTATAAACGCAACACTTTTGTTTTTGCCTATTTCTATTTCTATTTAATCAGCATCTTGATATGCCACACCTGTGAGGTGGATGGATTATCTCGGCAAAGGAGATGTGCTCACTAACACAGATTTAAACAGATTTGTGAACAATATTTGAGAGAAACAGGCCTTTTGTGTACATAGAAAAAGTCTTAGATCTTTGAGTTCAGCTCATGAAAAATGGGGGCAAAAACAAAAGTGTTGCATTTATAATTTTGTTCAGTGTAAATAAATAAAGCCAATATGGTTAAAAGATACAAGGTTCCAAACCAAATGCTTCAAACAATGTGTGAAAACCACCTAAGATTAGCAATTTTATTTCAGTATATCCAAGTACAGTATACAGATTTTACTGTATATTCATGTACTTATGGTACAGTTGTCTAAACCTGTCTGATTATGGAAAGAACTAAGTGCAGGTTTAATATCATACAGATCAGAGTTTCAGCTCCTGATGCACCAGACTGTTATGTGTGTACCTCTCTGCAATGATTATAGGGAATCATCTAAAATCTTTAATAAATGAACAAGAAAATGCCCAGAAATGTGTAGAATTATATATGCAGATGAGTAATAAAGTTAATATGGTTTGCATAGAGTGCTGAAGTAACAAACAGCTAGAGTAATGATTGGGTTTGAATGTGAAAAGGTCTCAAAGGCAACTGTAAAGTGGTCTACTGATCATAAGAGGTCTTCTTGGTTCAGCACAGATACCAAACAGATGTGTGTGTGTGTGTGTGTGTGTGTGTGTGTGTGTGTGTGTGTGTGTGTGTGAGTTCATAATGACTGGTGCATGCAAAAAGTGCTTCTACTAGATTTCATTCGTGCATGTGTGTGAGCAAGCTTGTCCAACTGGGGCAGTAAGGAGGTATCCATGGCGACGATGAGAATGCACCCTTACTGGCCATGCATAGCATGAGTATCAGCTCTTAGCTGGGAGCTAGCAGTGCCATTTTTCCACCTCGCTGCCTGATTGGAGGAGAACAGCAGTGGGGAGGAGGTCTTGAATATGACTAACAGGAGGAAAGAAATAATACATTGATTTAGTGTGTTATCCATACATGCATCTGTTCTTCCTCTTGTAACCTTGTGATGAAGTACAAGGAGCGTCAGCACTAGCACCATCAAATGCTATACAAGGAAGACAAGAGCTGAACACACCACTTTGATCTTTATCACCTGTTCATTAGTGGCCTTGACCAGCAAGATCAGAATAATAGACTTGACTACACTAGTAAATCTTACTGATCCATGGCAATTACCACCAAATGGCAACATCAGGAATAGTTCACTCGAAAAAAGAAAAAAGAAAAAAAAAAAGTACAATTATGTCATTATTTACTCACTATTACATCATTCTAATTGACATGACTTTCTTCGTTACATAAAGTATTTCTCATTTTTAATAGTTTTTCATCTAATATTTGTATTTTGTTTGAATTAGCAAAAACTTTTTATTTTTTAACTTTTTATAAACTAGATTTAGTTAACAGTAACAACACTTATTCATTTTCATTACATTTACAGTTTGACCAGTATATTTATGGAGTAAATGTTGACCATATTTAAATGTTTGGGAGAACTATCCCCATAATACATTAGTCATACAGTAGTCCTTTTGTAAGAGATTCGATATAAACACTACACAATGATCCACAAACCCATATAATCTGCTTGAGCACCACAGAACAATGCGCATGTTTATATGGTAACCACTAGGTCACAGCTCTGATGTGCCACATCACAGATTCCTTTAATTGTGGTGAAGTGGTGAATACGCTCATTTTCTCCTCACTTTCAGAGAAAATAAATCTCTCCTTCATTTCCTGTCACATAAAACAGAAGTGACACATTGACTTTCAGAAGTGATTTTTTTTCTGTGATTTTGTAAGTCCAATGAGCACCTTGACACAAATGAGATGAAATCCACTTCTAACAAGGTCAAGTTGACTTCTATTGAATATTCTGCACTCCACCATATGGGCATTGTGTGCTGGCACTCTCGTACCACCAGCAGCATTTGGCTTCATTAAGCCTACACAATGCACGACAGCAACAAAATGGAAGCTTGGCATTACAGATTTTTACACAAAGCCAATCAGATTTCCACCCTCACCTTTTTAATGCGATTTTCCTCCTGGCCTCTCCTGGGAGGGATCAAAGCAAGCCTAGGCCCAGTAAAAGCTTCACTCAGGGGCCTGGGCGAGTGACTCAGACTTTCATGTACACCCTTATGCTGGTGGTCATTATAGAGAGTAGATGCCTGTCCTCTTTTCATCTTTAAATGCGGGCCTTTACAGGTGGGCCTGCATGCTGTCTTAGCAATTGGGGCTTGGGGAAGGCAGTTTGTGTTGATTGCACAGTGGGCTTTGAGTAGAAAAGACACAGGGGCCCGTCGCACACTGTGAGACAGCTAAGGTGAACATAAAACACTGTGCACAGTGCAGAGTGTGGTAAAACCCGGTTACTGAGGGGAAGTGGTCAAGTCTCTTGTACCCCTCTGAACGGTGTGACCATATATATCCACAGAGAGCCTGTGAAAAGATTTACATTGGCTTGTTTATTTCCTGCTGATAGCCTGCCCTTTGGCGAGGAACATTCAGCTCAGCAGGCCCAACCACGCATCGCCAGTAGATTGAGACAAGCTCCTATGATGTGAGATGCCTGGAATGCTTTTTTTTTTTTTTTTTTACTGAATACTGAACCAGCAACTGTAGGTACTTGCATTATTAGCACATTATCTGTAATGTTACGGTCTCCAAGGTGAAGATGTTTCAGATTTTGTACAGTAGCTACCTAGTCTCACACCCTTATTAACACGTCCGGTTTGACACGTCCAGTTGTATCAGAAAGTGGATTTTATTGTTTCTCATGTTTTCATTCGCATGAGAGACACAAAAAACATCCCGCAAGTAATCTAGAGTGAGTAACGTGATGCAAATATTTGCTTTTAGTGTGCACACACTGTAACTCCTATAAGCATGCAGTCTTGTACACTTTTCAGCTTATTTAGGCAAAAAACCAACCATGTCCATGAAAGAGACCAAAATATAACTGGTCAAATACAGTTTATTTTTATTTTATTTTATTTTTTTTTATTTTATTTATTTTGTCTATTACTATGCTACCAACTGATTTATATAAGCCTACCACTAAACAAACATAAAATATGAGATGGCAAAAAGGATGCAATATTGCAATTTTGCAGGTTTATATGTAACCTGGTCTCATGACGAAAATGTACCTCTGAGAACTTTTTCGCAAGACGCGATATATGTACCGCCATGTACGTATCGTGAAATATTTGATGTGAAATGTCCACTGAGTGACGCTAAAAGAGTGTTCGATTTTTGGATCGAACAGATGGTACATTTGATGTGACGTTGGTTTTGTACGTGTCACTGCAGTTCTGACTTGAAATGTCCATTGAGTGGCGCTATAAGTCTAATGCTCCGTGATGTTTTAAAATAACGTACCATCTGCACTACACCTAAACCTACCTGATAGTATGAACAAAAGCGAATGTGACGTAAAAACGCAATCGCTAGCATGCTGTTTTAGCATGTTTTTCGATCTCTCATCTTTCAGCTCTTTCATCGTGAGTCATGGTTTTCATGGGATTTGTACCCAAGGATTCCACATCCTAAGTCCAATTCTGTGCCGGCTGAGCTACCGAGCAAGCTCGTTATGTCCAGAAAGCGAAACACATGGAGCTGTAATTGTAAGTGTGTACGAAAACAATTACAAGAGATCACTGTTTTTCCGCCTCTAGTGTTCATTTCTGTTGAAACAGCAGTGATATGTACTTATTGGTATGTATTTCACGTCTTGCGAGTTCACAGACGTACGTTTTTGTCATGAGAGCAGGTAGTTTATATGCCACACAGTGTGTCTTTCTGAGTGCAGTCTGAGACTAGTATTTATTATATTATCCCTTTAGCTAAACCATTAGATAATTGTGCTAGCAACAGAAATGTGGGTTCAGACGCACTATAAGTATGCACTGGAAGTCGCGTTGCATAAAAATATCTGCCAAATGTACAAATGTAGTATCTACCCTATCCACGGCAGTTGTGTTTCTGGCCGTCATCAACATAATGTCAATCTCTAGAACATTCTCTCTCTCTCTCTCTCTATTCCAGCTGGCTCTCACTAAGAATAAAATCATGCTAGAATGCTTTCTTCAGCCTCTCTGGGGAGATGGTGTGACCTGGACACTGTAATGTGCCCCAAGGCAAAAGGCCAATGCAGAAAGGGGTTGACATTTCCAATATGCTACTCGCTTTGGGAGAGAAGGAAGAACAGAGTAAAGGAGATAAGACATAGAGAAAGCTGGAGAGATAGAGAAGGGGGATGTGAAAGAGAAGGAAATCAACAGAGGGCGTGAGATATAGCAGATAATGAGATTGTGTAGGGCATCATACGGTGTCAGCTTTTAAAGCTTTTCATTCTCACGTTTAAAACACAGCACTGAGTGTTTGTTTATGTGGCGTCCATCTCACATTGGTAATGGTAGTATACTGTGATTCCATTCAAGACTCCATGGCAACATCACACATTATCTCCTTCTTGTCTCTTCTCCACATTCTCGGCCATTGTTCTTCAGAGGTGTGAAAAGCTGTGACGTGGAAATCAGAAATAACTGCACGTTCTGAAGTTGCTTTTTTGTTCCTTAGCAACCTCCTTTAGGTCCGCACTCATAACTTGGTGCTAATGATGACGTTTAGCTCTAAATATGAAGGCAGTGTACAATATGGCTGTCACCTACAGCTACGCTCCAATACAATGAACAAATCAATGTATGTAAAAGGCCAGATTAGTTCCTCACAGGTTTATGAAGCCATTGGAAGGGGCAAGTCTGCTTATCAAGAAAGACATTAAGAGATCTTGGTTTCCATATGTCCATGTAATATTCTTGGATTGCTTCACTATCATAAACACTTATCAATGTCTGTTTCCTTCCTTCTAGGCTGCTACAGCTTAGGTTTGAGAGGCCTGGAGCACTTGTACAACATCTGCACTGATCTGCAGCTTTCTTGTGAAGTTTCCTGTCCGATTTGGAGGTGTTTGAGACTTCCCTTCTCATCTCCCGCACAGACTATGCTGCTTCTTAAGGGATTTTCTGGCTTTGACAGGTTGTGAGTGCTTACATAACTGTCTGTGGATCCTGAAGAAACTGTTACATTAGTTTTTTCTTCCTCTGCCTCTTGCGTCTTCCTTTACCCTGTCACACTCTTCTCAGCAGGTGCACTAACTCTTCAAAAAGCCATTTTTGTTGCCAAAATGATGAAATGTATTCTTCATGTGTATGATTTTTTGATGCTGGATAAAACTTGGTATTGATTTAGTGATAAAAATGGTGCAAACAACTACTGGAGACATAATTGGCATAGCTTCAGTCCTACAGACTTATGAATGGCCTTATCAAAGAAGCCTAGCTCTTAAGCTGTACGATCCCAAGGGACATGGTGAGGTTATTTTAAGGCCATTTAGGAAACAAGGCATATGTTGGGTACAGGGAGTGGAAACACAAAGAACAAAAGACAAGACAACGCACATGGGGCCTGCCATTTTTGATAACCTTGACAGCTGTTTCAAATGAGAAATCATTTGAGACACATTCAGAACTGTAAAGATTTTACTGACTGTGACCTGACTGCTGTTTCTTTGTAGGTATTACCTTTCTTTGTAAGTTAGCTTTTTGTAAGGCTGCCCTTGGAATGACCCCAGGCCCCGCTAAAGGAATACTGCAGGTTCAATACAAGTTAACTTCAACTGACAGCACTTAATTTCTACTTGACTCTTATTTTCTTTAAAAAATGAAATCTGGGTTACAGTAAGGCACTTACAGTACCACAGAAGTGAATGGGTCCAATCAGTAAATTGGGCCCATTTACAGTACCTCCATTATAAGTACAAGTCGATTTAACAACTTATATTGAACCCAGAATATTTCTTTAAAGTTTACTGCCCCCTTAAAGGCAGGAAATAGAAGATATAGTAGTTGCAGTTCACTTCTCTAGCTGATACATTAACAGAATATAGAACACGGTCTACTTCTGTTCTAAAACTTTATTTTACATGACCATTCAACAGAAATATTCTGAAGTCTTCGCCAAAGGGATACCCATAACTGAATGGGATGGGTGAGCTATGAAGGGCTGATCTCAGGAATGTGTACAGATAAGGAAGGGTAGCAGAAGGACTGTCTGTGTTTGAACACAACAAACAGACTTTCAGAATTATGCTCACATGTTCAATTTACAGACGATTGTGAGCCAAAGCGGCATTTAATAAGCATCTGGGCATTTTGGCTCAGGCTCCTATAGGCCAACCTGAGAAGAATCCCTCCTTTTTTCCATGGAGATCCTATTTGCTGCTATTGCACCACATATAGCAGAGACACCCTTTGGAAATCACATTTCAAAAACGTGTTCATGTTTACAAAGTGTTCATAGAACACACAACAATTTTATATCTAAGACATAATTAATAACCAGAATTAAACTATTGGCACCTATAACAGTAGCCTAAAATGATCACTACTTTAGCATACCAATAGGCCACAAGGCCTAGATGAGCTCAGCCCAAAAGCAAAGTCATTTCAGACATAGAGCAAGTTACACAAGGCATTTTTTCTTCTAGAATCACATGCACTGATGAATCATAAACAATAAGACCAAGTACACACATTAAGAAACTAAATAGGGTCAATTGTGATTTCATGTTTACTCTAATTTAGAGTCATTATTACGCTAAACTGTAAATTAGTATTGAAAAATGTGTACATACACAAGTTCATTCTTGTATTGTACAACATATAAAGAACCATGTTGAGAAGCTGTCAGGGGTTAAGAACCGCATTCCTTCAACATCAACGGAGAGTCCATGATATTTTTTTCCTTGAATTGCCCAGCTCTGATTGCAAAGAGTGGGTTTAAGAGGCATTACTGTGTGATTGAGTTCACTCCATGCACTGTTTCAATATTTCTCTGCCCGATTAAGTTTGCTGAACACACAATTTGCGTGTAATTAGCAGAGCCGTCAGTGCACAGTAACTTGAGTCTGACAAGTCTCTGTATCCGAGTTGCATTACTTATGATGAAAAATCCACAAAGCCTTTACTGTGTCATATGCTATTTCAACATGCCATCTGAGAAAACAAGATGGCTCCCACCTGAACTGAGTGGATGTTATCTCATGCTGCATTTCATTCAATATGTGGAATATCTCGAATATTTCAACCCGCTATTTTCTTTCAAGCATTACATTGTCTGACACTTTAAAAAATTATGTATAATGACACTGTAATGTAAGCATTAGCTTTGCAATTGTTTGACTGGCAACAAAAATGATCTTAGCAAAATGCGGTGGCGAAATGACAAAGCATTTGTTTTGCTTAAAGGGGTTATGAACTGCCTTTTTTTATTATTTTGTACTGTTCTCTGAGGTTCACTTGTAATGTTATCAAGATTTTTACATCATAATTTAGAAGCAATAAGCTATTTTCTGTCCTGTTTTTAACCCCCCTCATCAGAACGCTCAGTTTTAATAGGTGTGGCAGGTTGTAGACTCAGAACTAAATGCCCACTGCTTTGATTGAATAACCATTGTGTATGTTCGGCAGTCTACATCCTTCCTAGATACTGCTGTAATTTAGGTCAAAAAAGCAAAAATACTCAGTACATATCAAACGAGCTGTAATAACAGACAAAGCAATAGTGACCACGTAATAAAAAGTTACTCACACATTACTTTTGGATCCAATATAGTCAGCACAGCATCGTCTTTTAGTTTCAGTCTTTCTGAAAATTCTGTATCAAATTGTGCCTTGTTTGTAAACGAATCTGCGGTAAAATGAAGTGAACAAAGGACTGTGTCTTATTGACTCAGTCTGGAACGCAGTTCATCCACTCTTTCCTAATTGTGGTATCAGAAGGAAGGCAATGCAAAGACTGCACAGTGTCTTGTTGTCTTCGGAGCCATCTTTAATGCTTGATTTCTGCATAGACCAGCATTTGTCTCTCTTGTTATTTACACTACGTGCGCAAATCGGTAAGTGGTGCTAAACAGGAAGCCATGTAGAAGCAGGCGTTGATCATCTTCTGTGGAGGCGGAGTTTAGCCACACTATTACGTCATAAAGTGGCACATTCCACAACCTGTCATTTTGGCAGATTGGCTTCAATATAAGCTGTTTTTAGACTAACGAGAAAGTTCTGAGTTCTGAAACTTGCAGGATGTTTTTATAGTACAATAATCTCTTATATGTCAAAAGATCCAGGGAATTTTGATTTCTCAGTTCATGACCCCTTTAAGTAATTAAGTGGAAAACGTAGAAAGCCAGCTTTAACAAACATCATCAATTAACAAACTAAAAGCTCACTTTAGGTCTCACTTTAAGCGTTAAGAAATTATCGTTAAAAAATAATTTCCCTAGGGAGAAAATGAATGGGATACTTCCGGAACCTGATTGTTGATCTCTGTTGGCATTCTGTTGCACTTTTACAAGTAGGAAGTTGGCAATTCCACATTCTGTGGTAAATGGAACACAGCATTGGTCCAATTGAACCAAAGATAGGATAAAGGAACATAGTAAGAAATGAGATGGATTGCTTCGAATATACAAATTTTACCCTCCATATGGTCACATTTATGTGCATTGGGTGTTGTGACATGTGATAGAAGGGTTTGTCTGTGCTTGCTTGCATTGTATTATATCCCAATAGGACTGTTCATTTCTAAATGTCGTTAAAGAAAAGAAAACACATTTACAGCAGGTAAAGTATGAATTTTTTTAGGTTTCCACAGCTGCACTGGTTTAATTGGTTTGATCTCCATACAGTACGAAAAAGGAAGTCTACAGCTTGTGCACTTGTGCCAAATACATATACATACATATACATTAAAGACATACATATTAAAGGCTAGACCTAATCCCCAAGCACACCGCCTACACTGCATGTTAAATGGCGAGAAAAGGATTTATATGACAGTTACTACCTAAAATGCTCATATGCTGCTTTTTCACACATACTCACACAAACACTGTCAGCAATGCATACGGCAACCCTTCCATCTGCACAAATCCAGTTATTTTTGCATCTCTCTTATGTGATTTAGAATATTTTACACTTACCAAATGTTACTTCGCATTAACGTGGTGGTGCTTTGGAAGCGCCTAGAGCCTGCGATGATGTGTTTGACTCACCGGCAGCAGATCTTAGCGCAATTTGAAGAAAAAAAAAACCTGCCCTAGATATTTCACACAGTTCAAGAACAGATTAAGATGCTCTCGCTTTGATCCCTCTAATGCAACATCCCGAAACATTTCTGCTGTGCTACCATGGATAACATGATTAGGTTGCGATGGGCATAGGTCAGCTCACTGCGTGGGTTGGTTCTCTTCCCTACTCCTCCCTTCTTTTTATCGTTTTTCTACTCTTGCCTTGAAGCAGATGAGAGCTATGACTTTGCAGGTGTGATGGAAGTAAAGAATAGTGGTAAGCCTCTTTGAAACTGTAAAGGCGAGAGATCATGTGTGTTACATAAGAGAGCGGACAAATACATAGACATACCGATCTAGGTTATGTCCGACTATTTTAGATGCAAAAAATAATCAGTATTTTTGTCTTGTTCATGAGTAAAATATCTAAAAATTCTTAAAAATAACAATTAAATTCAGAAACTAAATTAAATAACATAATAAAGACAGTGTTTTCAATATACTGAATATGTTGAATATTGAATATGAGTTCAATTTGAGTACAAATGCAATTTATTGAAACCCATTTTTAGCTAAATGAAATAAAATACTTTATTTCTTGTAATTGTGACTTTATATTCTAAAATTGCAATTTTATGCATCATAATAGGAAATGTATGTATTAACTTCAGAAACTAACTTCATATTCAACATTTTCTAATGGCAATTCCACTATTTTCTGATTTGGCAATTTGATTAATTTCTACATTTTTGCCCCACTGACTGGTTAGGTTTAAGGTTCCATTTTACATAACTTCATCCTTACATTTTTCCTAAAAATTGTATGTTTCTGTACAAATCACATTGTACAAAATCGCCATCTCGTAAAATAGTTACTTTTCTCATGAGATTGGGTTATCATATCTCTCAATATGATTTTTTTTACAACTAAATTTAACATGTGTTACTATCTTACGCCATTTTCCAGGTAAATGTCTCTTGTTTTAGGGATTTTTTTTTTTTTGGTACAATAAGACAAACATCTACCTGATCGCAAGACGTGAAATACATACCAATAAGTACATATCACTGCTGTTTCAACAGAAATGAACACTAGAGG